>DWKO01000022.1:0-13118 GCA_018249515.1 Euriphellus phraxanor
TATGGGAATAGTTACATTGCTTAAGAACACAATAGCAAGTAGGTGTGTTGTGATACTATAAAACTGACCGCAACATACGACGAGTAAACAACGTTTTAATTATGTTATTGATTTCTTAAACATTTCCGATTTGATCTTCAAATCTTGATACTGTGACAAAGTATTTTAATCTACTGGATATTGTACTGTTCGAAGATCTAGGCATTAATTTTCCAAAATATCAAAAATACCTCACTTCTTTATCAACCAAATAACTTCTTATGCAAAAACGGTGGCCACGACCTCCATTATAGTGGACATAGTGCATATATAACATCACTGGTATTATATGTTGCGTATATATTAGTTCCAAAATTTTCTTCTTAGTTTCAACCGTTACTTATATTCTTTTATCCAACTGCTAGTTTTGACTATAACTATAACTAGCCGTTGCATAAAAGCATATAAGTTACTCAGCATCTTTTATTGTAAAATGTAACGGTCATCCGATGCATAATAATTTGCATGCAACCCTGAGAATGCGCACTAATCCTGCGGTCTCTTAGACCAACGGTCAGTTGAACAATGCCTCATCTGCCGTTAGAAGAAAGAGTCAAATCTAATGCACTTGCATTTAACCTGTTTGAGTGTGGGAATTAATTTT
Organism: Euriphellus phraxanor; assembly: GCA_018249515.1. NCBI lineage: Eukaryota > Metazoa > Arthropoda > Insecta > Lepidoptera > Hesperiidae > Euriphellus > Euriphellus phraxanor. The sequence continues at coordinate 644 of DWKO01000022.1, forward strand.
GATGGTCAGCATATGTAATTGTTATGCAAAAATGCACGGTATATTTTTAATTTACGATTATGCAGATTCTCTGTCTTCGGGTCGGAAAGGCCAGGGGTTAGACAGGGGTTGCATTTTTTTGCATCTTTAATGCGATGCCATTTTGGCATGTTATGATTGTGATGGACGACCATTTGGGAATTTTTTATGTAAGGAGGCTTTCTGTTACGAGTTTCCTTAAATTTGAATATGTTAATTTTTAATTATTCTATTACTATGACGTATTTTATTGTTGCAAACTTGTTACACGGTTCGGAACATATGCAATGTGAATACATTATTTTAAGTATCGTGACTTTCGTAGAAATCACAATGTCCCATAACTTTTGACTACATAAAAATGATTTCTGCCTTATAACGATAATATGCTACTCCTTAGGCACTTAAAACACGATAATGGAAATGAGGATTCGCCCGAAACTTTCTCATGTCCGAGGCCTCAATAAAAAAGTTTGACGAATAACGGTTGTCCGGCATTTAAATAATATAATCGGGTATACTAGGAGGCAAAGAAAGCTGTTTATTCAACGTTTCCTTGTGCTTTGAAACTATGACGGGGTATTAAGACCAGTGACCATTTGACCGGTGCGAGAAGCGCTGTCCACACCCCTTTGTGGCCATTGTCAACCCTTCAATACGGCACAATGGCTATGGGAACCGGGAAGCGAAGCCGGCCTCGCGGGCCCCGGCCGGCTTGACCATTTAAAACCTCAATGGAATAGTGTTACGTGTATAATCATCCAAATAGCGCAACGCAATGACGAATAATGAACTAGTAGCTCAAACCGTTCCTTAAACTGAACGTGTTTTGTGTAAGCTTAATGTAATTGAAACGAACCGGACCTCAAACTGTTGACCGGGTATTATTCGGCCCGTTTTGTTTACACGTGAAAAATATTACAGATGAATCATATTCCATTCGTAATTATGTAGGAAAAATGAAAATTAATTGCAATAACGACAATTTTATTTTAATGCAAATCGTTATTAACTTTAGCTCGAAGAGGTAAAATAAAATTGTTCTTATGACATCGAAAACATTTGAAGGGCGATATTTTGCTTTTATTTATTGCACACCTGAGCACACGTGTATATAAAATACATTCAATAGTTTTATGGCACGGCGTTACAGGTTCACCTCCAGACGTTTGAAGGATATGCAAACAGCGATAGGAGTCACATATTAAATTAAAACCACCTTCGTACTTACTTTCGTAATTATTTCCAGCGTAGGTACTTTTATTCGAGAAGAAATTATGGAAGGATTTCATTCGGGTTGCAATGTTGGCGAGTGATCTGCCAAGTTCGTTACCAAGCGAGTCGGCGGCCGCGGCTCCGCTCGACCAACGGCCAGGAACACGGAATTGGGCCGCATTGTGCCAACCCTTTCATCTCCCGTATCAAAATAATAATAAATTAACTATAAATAATGATCGCATTCCCTTAGGGTGCCGAATCAGGTCTACCGGTCGGAGCGGAATGCGGTCCCATTAGGATAGTGCGACAATGAGGCACAAAGGTAGCCACCCTGTTTAATCGGACGATCTTTATGGACTGACCGCTGTCCATCGCCTTTGTGCAAAAAGCGGCGTTAGACCATAATCCATGCGAATGGAGACTTAGATTTTTTGCATATGAATAATCGTGCGGTGAGACGCGTATATGAGCCGTTATGTGTAATATCAGGTACACGTGGAGCCCGAGGCGATCGTGAGACTGCCCGGGGCGCCCGTCGACATCAAATGATATCGCGTTCGCTTTGATAATGTAACAATTGTGTAACTAATCATATTTACAACTGTTACAATTTTCTAATACGTTACGTTGATTACGCGCGTTATGTTCTTTTATCAGACGCACTACTTGTATCTGGTAGTAGAAGGATAAAAGTGGATATACTGTTTTAATAACTGATAATAGTATCCTACGATTCATTCATATTAATGTCATCAAATAACAGTATATTTCTATTTCATTACCCAACTTGAATACATGTTAAGAAAATGTCGAAAAAAAATCCTCTGTAATGTTTCTGAGAACAAGGACCGGTCAAAGTCGATCTGTCTATCCGAACATTTGATAACCCCTTCAGTGTCGCTCCCTCCGTCATTTATCTCCTTTAAGATGGTAATTCAACTTTAGGTACTCGAATAATTTAGCCGGGCCGTTGGTGCGGTTTGAACAGGAGATATTATATAAGGATGTATATACGTACATATATCATTAAAATAAAATATTAAAAAAAAAACAAGTGAATTGAGATAAAACTGAAGTCTTATGAAATTAAAAATATGTTACTTTTATCTGGTTAATGGCTTACACCATAATAGCATCTAATAATCCATATTTTATTTTGCATAAAATTTATCGTTCAATTTGTATTGTTATTGCAAATTACAATAGGTTTTCGGAGCGCGGACCGGAATCGTCATAATTAACAAGTACAATACTTGTCGATTGCGAATACTTCTCATTCAATAGCCCGACAATGGGTTGCGTTTGTGCGCCCACGCGTGACATTCTAATTTCAAAGTGTCAGTAGCTCCGGAAACCAGCCGGGGCCGGTTCAAAAGAAGAAAGAGATGCAATCATGCGTCAGAGCGAGATGCGTTGTAGATTAGCGCCTATTGTGACGGGATGATGCGGCGATTTAGCAGCGCAAGGTGCAGTGTAACCCATTTTTGCGTAAAAACTAGACGTTTTGAGTGAAAATGTGCGATCGCGCAACGTGTGCAACCATCTGCGTTCTTCAATTGTTTGCTTAGGATGTTGCGTATTTGGATTTCTGGCCTCGGGTCCCACTGACCCGATGCCACATTGTAAGGGTTAGATTCTTTGTAACGCCGGCTTTCGGCTTAGATGTGTATATTTTGCACAACGTATTTGTTATTTCATTTAGCAGATTCTGTATCGAGTTACCTACCATATGTTGACTCTCTTTGCAGGTATCCTAGATTTTTTACAAGGTTCATTTTCTTATATTTCAGTATATTATTAATATACTAACTCATAGTATTTATTTAAGTCTAAATGTAACATGTTTATTGTAATACGCTGAAATACACGTAGAAAAATATTAAACCTATTTCTATATTATTTTAGTCATTCGTATTGTATTAAATTGATGTGCGTAATAAATATTTCATGTATCACAAAATAAACTGAGTTGACACGTCGATGTGATTCATGGAGCGATCAATCAAAAGCTTTGTGTCGAAAATGTGATATGCGAACCCTTTCGGTGTTAATATTATTATTAATGCTTGTGCAAGCCGGGGCATAATCCACCCACGTCACATCGGAGGGTCAATTGTAATTATTGCATGAAAATGCACCTTTCGGCAAATAGACCGGCGGGGACATCTGCGCAAATGACGTTGCAAAAGGGTTTGGGGAAAGTGAAAGTTGAGTGACATCGTTAAATATTATATTTTGGAAGTCGCCCTAATCGTCAGTCTGTATTTGCAGAAACCACTGCATGCAATCAGTTTATTTTCAATTCAATCATTTTGGGCATTTCGCAATATTCAATTAATTTATTAAGTTACATGATAAGGTAATTACAACATACATTTGATTAGGCATGATTAGGACGCTTTGCATACCCATAGAGTACGCAAATTTGTCTTGTAGTCGACAACTATATTATCAATTATCATTAAAATACAGATTCAATATAATTAGTATGTCAGAACTACTATGTATTAATGTTGAAGATACAAGAAAAAAAAACAATATTACAGTATTTATGTTATTTTTTTCTACAGGCGAGATTTTCGACAGCATTTTAAGGGCGGCATAAATTGCTGAAATTGTTCCGGAGATTAGGAGTCACAGACGTATTTACGGACGTTTTCCTTTACAGCGCAATAAAGCTCCTCGGTGTTACGTAAGTTGCGCGTGTGGTGTGTCTGAATGGAGGGTGCGGTGTGCGCGTGTGCGTGCCGGGGAGGCAGGGCGGCGTGGCGCGGTCGTGACATTGGGCGGGATCAGCTGAGGCTATCGATTGCCCCGCACTTCCTCTTCGGTCTTTATGAATTTTTCATGCCGTTGCCTCGACCGCTCGCTTGTTGTGACGCGACATCTACTTGTCCTACACGATATTCGGAGAAAGTGGGGGCTTGAGAAAAATTATCTCGTTTAAGGTTATTTATTGAAAATTTAAAATAAAAAATAATTTGTGAATATAATAGAATTGTGAATATAAGACATCAGTGGTCGGATGTTCGTATTACGAATTAAAACAGAAATAGTAAAAGAGCAGATGCGTTGAAAATAGATATTTTACAATAGCAGTTTATGCCCCATATAGGCTACGAATGGTGTACTGCTTGCTGCGGGGGTACCGCAGTACCAGCTTAATCCATTTGACTAAGCACAAAGAGGCGCAATCCGAATATTGAAAACCCAAGGATGGATGGACCAATTGAACCCGTAATGGACCTCAACCTTTTGTGTGTGTGTGTGTGTGTTCTTTGTAATGTGTTTGGTTCTTGTATTTTACCGTGAACGTAACGCTATAAGATGGGGTCCTTCAAGATATATGCCAAACGAGCCCGCGGTGTATTGTAGACTCCTCTGGCGTTGCAAATGTTCATAGGTGACCACTTTCCATCAGATAGCCCGTTTGACATTTTGTAGCTTAGATATTAAGAGTATAAGTATCTAGAATACAGTTGAACAAGATCATCTTCCTTAATAGCATAAGGAAGATGTAATGTGATCAAGTTTTAATATCCTCACCGCAGTTTTATTAAGGCCTTTTACTTCATTGTGTTTCGCGTAAAACACGAGATTAATCGGTCGAGTTCCTTTGGTCGCTGTCCGACGGAAATGACGACTTCAGGGCCCGCGTTTTATATACTGTACTACCTACGTTTCTACTCATATTGCGATACTTTCATCTGGAATCGCACGCTGAGAATCTAGTTAATTTCCGTTATTCTGTATGATACGTACCCTCTGTCTCGTCAAGGGACGAACCAAGATTAAGAGATTCGGTAGCAAGACGTTAAAATATCTCAGCTTTTTAGATTAAGAAGCTTGCTTCTTTATCCATATCCGGTAACCGGAATTCTGTTCTTTATCGGATTAAATCCTTATAGACATTAAGTGGACGACGGATAACAACAGTTCTCAAAGGAATATTAGATGTAGAGCTCGTAGTCCGAGATTAGTCTCGTAATTTTATTTTACTTTTCGATCACAAAAAACCTTTGTCTGCACAATCACCGCTATTAGTTGGGCTCTGTGATAACAATAGATACGCTGAAGTCGAATTAGTCCTACATAATAAATGATCGGCAACTGGACTGTTGCCATGGAGCCATTATATCGCAACAGCGATTCTTTATAATATCTTGGGAAAAAGGATTCTTAGGCCCTCTCCGAGTGTGCTGACCCGTGTCTAACGGTACCTAGCGTACCTTTCATGTCTTAGATTGTAATGTATTTATCGAAAAATTCCGGGAACACCAATTCAGTCCGAGACGCCCTTTGAGATCGCTAACTCGAATGCGTGACTGGGTTCCCTTTTCTGCTGATTGGAGATCGCGAGTTCTATTTGAGATTTTCACAACTGAGAATTTATTTGTTCTATTCGACGTTTTTTTGCGGGTAATGTTATACTGAATATTCCATTCAGAATTTAACAAATGTTATATTACGTAATTATTTTATATAGTGCAACATTTGTCCTTCGACTGGAGAGGTGCGGCAGGTACTTCACAAAATCTTTTCATGGCCGAAAACCGAGATTCACGGTGAAACAATGGGATTTATTTAAAAAGTCGTTTATTTATTATAGAAGCATGTGCTTATTAACGCCTGTCTATGGATCTGATATAAAAATATTACAGTTCGAGCAAGATCTTAATAGTTCAACTAATGACTTCATACAACAGTTAACTTTAATGGTTGATGGGCCGGGGAATTTGCCTCTACTGAGTTTGAAACCGCAGCGGTAATAAAAAACTTTGCGCGAGATGAAAGACTGAACAACATTTTCCATATTCACGCGAAAATCTAGGTCTTATATACCTCGTTTGGTGAAAAGTATTTTATATATTTTAGTATTTATTAGGCAATCGCGCCGCTTCTCAGCCTCCCGGGATGCGACGTATTCGCGTGATTGTTTTGGTTAAGTGTCAAACACATCTAACCAAGTACTTAATGTTTTAAATATTCTTCTATTATCCTAGATGTTACAATAGTGGTATCGTCGGTGTGTGCTTCGACGAGGGCGATACCATCATATTTTTATTTTATATATGAGCAAAAGACCGTGGAGTCCATTTGATAAATGATAACTTCCGACCATGGAGATGATCTCGAGTATCAACCTAAAGTCGATGATAAATTGCCACTCTCGTACACTGAGGTCACCTCGTCTGTAAGTGAGGGACCAAGCTCATAGCTGCAACAACTACAACAACAACACAACTACATTGCGTTTCGATTTGGAGGAAGTAGTAGGATGAAGGTCGTAAGTGGATGCTTTTTGTGTTTGTGAGTAGGTATATCTGGTTTGTTCTTTATCGTAAACACAAAAATTGCTTCACGGCGACGGCTTGTGAGGGCAGCGGTGTTATCTCCACGGTTCTACGACCCATTCAATGATATTAGTAGTAGTAGTATTTACCAGTATTTGGCGCAGTGTATAGGTGATGACGAGGGGCGGGCGCGGGCGCCAGCAGCCCGTGCAGGAGCACCCGCCCTAGCGAGCCGCGCGCGCCTAGCGGCAGGCCGGCCGGCTCGCCGTCCACTGCAACAAACAGAGACATGTATTTATTACATATATTGTTCATCTTTATAAACTTGACGTAAGTTGCCGCTACATCCTCACTCCTTAAGATACAACTCGTGTTGTGAAGAAAATTTAATATTTCGAATTATTTCCTCGTACATTTATAAGATATTTAACAGGACGAAGTAGGTTAAACACTGAAGATCATGTTTCCTTACTCCATAGTAAGTATTCATGTATGTTGTTTTCAGAAATAATACATACGTATGTAATCATATATAGGAAACAATGGATTTAATGTTATCCCACAGCTTATACAAAGTGGATAATGACACACCGTGTAAATGTATGCGAAAATAGACGCGGAAGGAAACCTAAACTTGCAAAATAATAATACATTAGAGATATAATTTTGAGGCAAATATGACATAATTAAGTATACATACTAATAGCCACTTACCGGTTAGTAGGAAATCAATTGAATATGAATCTGCTGGTAATTAATTATATTTAGCTACAAGTAAATTTATACGAACATGTATATTGATATTAAATAAGAGCGTCAGACGCCATACATACAATACGCTTAATTGTAATAGGAGCTAATTAGTAATTGTAGTATCTCCGGGCAGATACAATCACCAAATTAATAGGGAAATTATGGAGTAGCGAGAAAATGCGTTTGAGCTTCATTCTCGTAGCAACACTCGTAGCGCGCTTGCATTCTCTATTTATCGATTGACGATAGAGATGTGCTTGTAACGGCACATGAACATGATAAAGCTGACGTTAAGTTGTTACCGTAGACATCTATGATATCAACTACATTGAGTTGCAATTCTGTCTTTAAATAATGAAAGAAGAACCTTCAAGACTGAGAAGTAGTACTTTCTAACCGCATGTCAAGTTTACATGGAGAAAGTGACTAAAACTTGCAGTTACATGTTTCCATGAATGTATAAGAAAATAGATTGCTTTAACTAAGGTATCAAAAGTAAGGTTTCTTACTTAGTAAGGTATTCTTACCAAAGTAAAATAATTATAATTGACAAAAAAAACGATTAATTCTAGTGCTATATACTATTTTGTAGTTTGTGACAAAATAGTATAGTGAGTTCCATAACGTATTATTTGTCCACATTATTACAAAACATATGTTTTTATTTTTATTTTATTTAATATGTGTATTATATTAAGTTTACAAAGGATAGTTATATAGGATGTTTATTAAAAAATGCCATTTAGGCTGCATAGATAGCCAATAATATATACACTCGAAAAACATAGTGCTTTTAAAGCTCTATGTTTTTATAATGTATATAAGAAGTAGAGATAAATATCGAATAAACCCGAATTCATAGTCCCCTATTTCCAAAATTTCAAATAAAATAAATACCATTTCAAATAAGAATTACTATATTCGGTGGATACAGTTGAGTTATGGAATATTTTAATGAATTTTTTTTTACAATTCCAAGAAAAGCCGCGTTATGGAGTTCTCAGTGGGACCAAATTGGAATGGGACAAATACTGTTTAAATCATCCCGATTCTGACGCATCGAGTAATCTTACTAAGTAACATACATACATAAACGCAGACGAAATGAGATCGTCCCTTTTTGGGAAGTCTGCATTTAAACAAGTAAACATAAACACGTGGAATCTAGAATTCTAGATACCAACATTTCTACTATTGTATTAAAGCATAAATGGACGTTTGCGCATATTAATTAGGCGCGCTTAACGTTGCGTCATCGCGCTACGACTCGAGCCGGCACGCGGCTGATACAATTTTATTGATACGTAAGCCGCGTCTTGTTTGAGTATTGTATACGCGTGTACGCTCGTTTACTGAGGCGTGCGATTGACGATACACGTGTATCAGAAATAATCAAGGTAACGACCAATACAGTTTTCTAGTTTGAACGTCCTCGAGTGGCTAGGAGTTTGTAGTCGACTCACTTTAATCATTGATCTTCAAGATTCTTCATTAGATCCTCAAGATTCTTAGCCTAGTTGATACGGGACGTACGTGGTATACTTTTGACATCAGGTAATATAAAGCTCGCAACGCAAATGGAAGCAACAATCCATCAAAAGGCACAACAACTTATGATTTGACATTATTTTCTTAACTTAAATAACGTGGTGGATATTGTATATACTTATTGTAGTGGAAGCTAATGGCAATGAAACAGGTGCATAGTGTTAGCAGTAAGAGAGTTCAGGAATTCAGGAGTGGACCTTACGTAGTTTCAATGCTAATTGACAAAGATATAAAATTTTGCTTTCCATCAATCACCAATTCACCGATAATCCAGATCGGACATGATATTTAAAGGCTGGCAAATATTTGTTCAAAGGTGGTAGATCTTTTGGTGATTGTGATGGCACCATCGCTATTATTTTTATTTCAGATTCAGACCGTCTATGCTGCCTTATATGAGTAGCGGCATTGTAGCGCTATTGTATGTGGTTGTAATGGCTGCGGTAAGGTTGTACTTATGCAGCCAGTCTCTGTCAGGAGTAGAAATGCATCTGTGATTGACTTTATATAGCGTTCCTGTTCTACATGGTGTTAGTGCATGGGCGGAGATGATCACTTACATCGGGTGGGCTGTGTGTTCGCTTGCTAACTTGCATGCTATATTGTATAAAAAAGTTTCCAATGATACCAAAAAAAAATTGTTTATTTGGAAATTGTCCGCTATGTCATGTAAATATCTATATGCTTTGTATATGTGATACTAGACTTTCATCTTTATTATTATCATGACGGGAACTGGCATGTCAATTATGTTTTCATCGTTCAAAGAGATTTTCGTGTTCGTCTGTGTTGTGACAAGTTCTTTAAGCCAGATCATCAGTCTCTACATCAGCGGTTTAGTGCGGTGTTGAGACGAAATTCGGCAATTTCGAGGATGTCGTTTATCAAAATTTGCGCAGGTGAAGGAGGTAACACGTCCCCCGGCACGGGTGGGTAGACGCGAGACTGTAATTTGTTCTAGAATTAGGCAATCCTGTACTTATGTTTCGTTCCCGCGTTGTTCAGTGATTCGCAAAGGATCCATGTGGGAGGGAATTTGTTGTTGGTAATTATGCACATTTTTTTTTTGTTTGAGTCCATCTATTAAGTATGTGCGTTCACGTGTTAAGTAACGTACTAGATTTGTTGCATCTAATTTGTTTAGTGCCTCTACTAAATTGAAATTATAATCGCTTCAATGAAAAAATCAGTAAAATAATGTTAGGTATTTTTACCCCGAATATGTAATATGTGGAATGAACTGCCTTCCAAGGTATTCCCCGAACGCTGCGACAGGGGATCCTTCAAGAAAGTTGCCAAAAGAGCTTTGCAAATGTCTATAGGCGATGGTGATCACCTTCCATCAGGTGGCCAGTTTGTCTTATTGTTAGTCATATAAAAAATATACAATTGAATGAGTATTAGAGGGTAGATATTTAATCTGTTCCTTCCAAAGAATAGACTCATCTCTAGATTTTCTAATATTTGTCTAGAAAAATAATGTTGAATCTTTCAGACACAATAAGGGCTATTCTTAAAGGCTAGCTTACAAGAGAGATTACTGACGGGTGCTTCAGCGTTACGAGGGAATTACCACAAGATCGATAATGTATAATCTTGATACATCCGAGCCAGACGCTTCCGTGCGCTGACCTTGGACGCTCACCCCCGGGGTCGCAGCCCACGACCCACCTGTTGTCTCCTTCTACCCCGAAGGCGACACTGCGCATGTTTGGCGCAAAGAGGGAGACGACGTTACTCTCCCTTTCGTCCAGGTCGAAATGTCTAGACGGAGTATGAACTCTTTACGGCCCGGCCACACGCGCGGAGCTCGTCTGATAGCGACACCGCGACACCTATGCAAATGCTAGCTTTTCGTGATATGGTCACGTGACGCACGCGATGCACTGGCCGGGGTGGGAAAATTCACGGGATATTTGCTGTTAAACTTCAAATAAAATTCTCACCCCTCACCACTTTCTTTCATCAATTTACATTATTACTGTAGAAAGATTTTTTTACCTTGTAATTTATTTCAATTATATGTAGACTTTTCATTTACAAAAAAAAAGTTAAACAATTGATTAGATAGTCAACGTTTTTGTCACTTTCGGACACTTGTGACTTTGGCGCACTTTGAGGATAAAATTAGTGTGTATCTAATCAATTGTTGAACTTTCATTGGTAAAGAGGATAAGTAAGTATGGTTTTAACGTTGACAACGTTTATTTATTCAAAGTCCAGCTATGACGTGTTCGCTATGAATTATTGTCACAAGCGTGATATCGCTCGACGGGCGCTCGTGCGCCACTACTAAAATCTTTATGGGCTAATTTATAGGCTCAGGATTTCGCGTTTCATATTTTCTCTTGAATTTTTTGTATAACCTTTTCCAACATCGAGTGTACCTTAATGGGCAGCCATGTCATTTGGAAAATAGGCTGAACATTTTAGTTTATCTTAACGCTCTGTAGTGGCGCCCAATTTTCCGACAAATTCTTTATATTGAACCAAATTAAGAGCCTACGCCTTTTGTCCAGACGACCTTTAGGTATTTATTTTTGGCTATATTTTTTACAATACTGATAATTGTAACTGTATGAAACGGCTATCCAATTACTGAACAAAAATATCTAACTAACTATATTCTATCTAACTATATTTTCAGTAGAAGTAAGAAGTATATCAATGAAGAGAATCGGATGGGAGCGACGCTCTATTATAGTGCTGAGAATAAAGATTCAGCGCATGAAGGGTATTCCGGGCGACTGCATTATTCAGGATATCGGAAGGCGGTCCAGACCTCGCCGTTCCCGGTCGATGACTCCATGCACCGTACACGGAATTATTCTGTTTATGCCAGCGTTTTGCACTTAGCGAAAATTGAGATACTATACCATTTCGCTCGGATCTCGCCTCGGGAAAATTTCAATTTTCCCCCACAATGAAAGTGCATTTGTTTCGCTGTTGTTTACAGTTTCTTGTAACTTACAGCTTTTCTGGAACACCGACTTTGAGCTGTATTAAAATGAAGTAGTGCAGTCAGTTTAATAAACACATGAATCAGAGTAATACGAGGGGTTCCCGATGAATTGCGTTGATTGAAAACATGTTTGTCAGTTTCACGTCTTAACGTTACGTAATAGGTACATAACAAAATAGGAGGGTTTATAAATAAATATAAATACTTGTTTATGTATGGAATGTAAATTATATATTCGTATAGCCCTGATGGAAATTGAACTACCTTGCAATTTTATTGTCAGACGTAGATTTATATGTAAAACACAAAAATGTTGCTACCTACCTAAACCTTCCAACCGAAGTGCCGCAAATTAGTTTGATTTGAAAGGAAATAATGTGAAGATGGTTCCACACTACTAATATATTTATTTTTAGTGTAGTAGCACACGACAGACTTCATTATAATGACGATTTTTGAAGTGAAAACTTCTTTAACCGCGTTGAGCACTATTCGGTAGGGGTAAGTTACGGGTTTGCGATACCGACATGCTAAAGGTGCGGCCTCATGCTGTCGCTGGTCGTTCATCTAAAGGTGCGGCCTTATGCAGTCGCTGGTCGCTCATTTAAAGGTGCGGCCTCATGCAGTCGCTGGTCGCTCATCTAAAGGTGCGGCCTCAGGCGTTTTTTTTTTTTTTATTTTC
>DWKO01000023.1:0-13073 GCA_018249515.1 Euriphellus phraxanor
CTTTTTTTTTATAATTGGCCTTACATAGAGTGATGCATTCAGCCAAAAATAAAGTTATTCCTACAAATATTTCAGGCCAAAATAATTCACAGAAAATTAGTCGATAGAAATTAGATGCAACGGTCAAATCAAAAAGTCATTGTCCAGTCACAGTCACATAGATATTATGAAATATCGCGATTTTATGGTTAACAATACCGAAATGCCGATAATAAGCCACCAATATCAATGTTTAAGCAATATCGCATTATCTTGAGGGAATTATAGTATATACAACAAAGAAACAATTATTGAAAAAACTGAATAAATAATAACAGCAGATAATAAAACAACAATCTACGCACTGGAAGGAAATAATTGTTTAATTTTACATAACAGAATAAAATTGTCATGACATGTGTACACATTCTGTGATGAATAAATTTGAAAAAAACATTTTTTACTTATTAGATTGGCGGGAAATTCACGTTTTTTTTCAATTGAGTGAGCTTACTTGAGTCTTGTGTGTACTCTTCAGTGATAAATACATAACAAATAGTTATCAGGAATTGGTAGATTGGAAATGGTAAGCCGATTTTATATTATACGTAGGCACATACGTACTTTTATATTATACATACCTTCTTCTTCCAATGATGTTCATTCACAAACACCACTATTGTACTCGCATAGTTTCGGTTGTATTAACTATATCAATGATGTTCATGACATTCACACCTTTATCATTTACAAGAAGTTGAATAAGTACCGGTCGCTCCACTTTACAGCTCCGCCACCTATTTTTAGGGCAATCAGAAACATGGAAACATTGGTACGTTCATCTCATGAGGATAATAGAGCGGACGACGAAAAGTATACGTAAGGCGTTTTCTTCTGTAGCTACCGCTGCAGATTACAATATGAACGTATTAAAATATATGTTTTAATACGCTCTGTTTTGACTACTGCCTTATTTTTTTTATAACTGTGATACTAACACTGCTGCTCAGAACAGTAAATAATGTTCTGAGAACTGCTGCAAATTAAACGTCGGCACGAAGTATTCATTTAAGGTATTTTATGTAAACTGAAAGGATATCATTCTTAATGTACCCACTTATTTTTCTTTAGGGTATAGATTAATTAAGTAACATCGAAGGTTTTCCACTCAAAGATAAAGGGAAGAGACTCAAAAGCAGCTTAATTTGAAGCTATGAATATTTTATATACTACTTATCAACGATATTTAAGCACAGATTAGTTAAACACTCGTTACCGATTGTTATGACTGAGGTGGCATATGTAAACAAAATGTATGAGGGATGTTATGTTTATAGAACTGGGAGCCAAAAGTCGTATATCGTATCAAGTAGCAAGTCAAATGAAAGAGAAAATCTGAATTTATAAATATAGTATATTATTAAAATATACAGGCGACATAAAAACTAAATGAGTATATTTCAATGTTTATTAAGGTGCGGGCTTAATCAACTTTTTCCATTGTCAGGTTCTAGCTTTTATTGTTTATAGTCTAGTTTTTCTGTTTTAAATGTTGCTCCTCCATTACCAAATATATGACAGAAATTTAGTGATTTGGTGTCAAACCTGACCGTAATTATACAATTTCCGTCATATTCTTACTACAAGTGTTATTTACGGCAACACGATATTCTTTATTATTGTTTTATACCATCGAAGTATTATTTATTTTGGAACGTATGCGAGCAAAATTATGATTGAGATGGAAATCGCCCCAAGGCAAATGATCCTCTTCTGTAGCGTACGTGCGATTGCCACAGCGAAAACAGTTATCTTCTCGTTATTTATTTATTCAAATATGTGTTATGTAACAATAAATATGTAGATAAAATGAATATTATATTAATCACACCTACGCAGTACATAACTTTGAATGCGCCTTCATAGACAAATTCTTTGTTTTTTTTATAAGGAACAAGATAAAGAAAGACCTGCTAAAGTAAAAAAGCAAGAGTTACTGGTTACATATTTATTGAAAAAAGTATACATCAAAAAGTTTCGATGTAAAATTAAAAAACGTGTATTTGCACATTTGCCAAAGTTTTACTTCTTGCGACATGTGTTAAGAATTTTATTAGATAATAAATTGTCTGCATTAAATAGTGTATGTACATTTTTACGCCATAAACTTTAATTATAATAAACTGACCTCTTTTTTATTATTATTATTATCAATTATTTCATACCACATGAAATGAGTAGGCAAACTTGGTTGTCAGATTAATTGTTCAAATTCATAATTTATTATAAAATAGATCGGAATTTCATAAACAACTTTGTAGCAAGCTGAATGTATATGATTTAGATTGTTCATAGATTTATTTTCGACTATTATATTTATTTATTATACACATCCCTTATTTCCATTCAAGACTATCTCTACATAAATAATAAAGTTTATATAATTTATAGAAACAAAACATAATAATTATACAATATTGTTGTCCCTGCCTGCTTTAAAAATTAATTGCTAAGTTGATAAACTTAATAACTTATTGTTAAAGAAATATTTTGTTGATATTCATATTTCACTACAAAAAATATGAACAAAATTAAAATTAATTATCAAACAATTGAATGTCATTACGATATCAGAAAGTGAAATTGTTCGTTTAAAAATAATTGTTTTTTGTTTTATATAATCACATTCCTAACGGGCTACGTTTGTAAATACAGCTGCAATTTTCATTTATACAATCATCAATCGTTCAATTCAACTAAATAAAATAATATTTCACTTGAATAAAATACAAAGGAATTAAGGAAAAATATTATTTTTAAAAGGGATATTTTTATTCATGAAGCATTGATGTAGTTCAATGAGTTAATATTTTTTTTCAGATACAAATTTATTCCTTTGGATACAAATAGAATGTGTTGTATTTAGACACATGTATAGTTAGAAATAAGTATGAATTGTTCCAATTATAATACTGATACTAAGATATATTTTAAGTGGCTCAAACGACACAAAATGGAACAAGAGGATATAGCGAGGTGTCAAGAGTAAAATATATTTGTGCATTACAAAGCTTATACTACAAGTAAATACGCCACATAAATTACGCTAACTTACTGTACAGTAACATAATGTACATAGTCACATTAAGACTTCATAAGATTGTGTGAACTGGCTATTATCGACGGTTGTGCTTAGCAGCTAAAGTAACTCCAGTCCAGTGACAGAAGTAAACTTAACATTTTGATTAGTATGAAATTTAAATTATTTTCAAAAAATATTTGTTTCATTTTTATTCCAATCGAATTAACAATTGGCGAGTTAATAAAAATATATGTGTGCAATATTTTGTAAAAAAAACATCACCTCGTTACTTTTATTGCAAATACATGTGTTTATTATTATCTATATTTAATTAATAATATTTATTTTGAACAACCAAGTAGAATATAGTGGTTTTACGGATAAATTAACAGTTTTGTGCTTTGTCAACGTTTGTTGAATATATTTCATAAACATCAATTAATAACTATGCAACACATCAACAAACATTAAAATCTTTTTTAGATTAATGATAAAATTTATCTAAATAATCGATATAAATTCTCATTCTGTCTCACTCGCCATAGGCCAGAAAGCTCCTCGTGACCGGCGGCGGCAACACCAGTGTACTAACGGTTACTACACTCGGTCGTACTTCGCGGTAGCTCAAAGAATTAGTTGCTTCATACATTATGTTAAACATTCGACACTATTAGAACTGATATACTAAAGTATAATAAAATAATGCTAAACCGAACGCTGCATTATATGTATTATTTCTTTAAGTGTTTTAAAGATTACCTTTAGTGATAATAAGCACAGTATCTGTGTACATATTCTGATATTAGGGAATTATCATAAAAAAAATGTTTTAAAGCAAGTTAAAAGAGTGACACAATTTATAACGACGATTGTCAGTGTACATATGCCAAGTTCTTCATTCATCGACAGCTGTTCGTTGAGCTAGCGCAATTATAGCGTTACGCAGTTTTACCACTTTACCCCAATGTTAACAATAAGAAGAATACATACAACACTACTTTAAAAAATAATTACATTACATACAGAGGTACAAAACACTTTTACACTATTAAATGCACATTACCAAACATATTGTACTATCGATATCTAATTAACAAAACAAAGTCGATGACGTATCAATTTTAAGATGTAAATTAAACGTTAAAATTAAAAAATAAAAACCTAAACTTGTACTCGTACATATTTTGATCAATAACACTAATATTTAAAATAATTTTCCACATATAATATACATCGATTACTTCATAAAACTCTTCAACACTACTCCCTCGCGCTTCCGAACATCAGATACTTCACTCTAAGGTCAGGAGCGCGCGGCGCCCTCGGACATAGATTTGCATCGTCGTGCACGAAACTCAATCGGACCGCCCCCGGGGACTGCGCTCCGCGGCGACCGCGTCGAGGCCGCGCGTCGGTTCTCACGGGTGGTAGAGGCAATCTTCATTTACACTGTACAGGGAGAAATTCGACAGATCGTCCCGTCGTCCGCGCGAGGTGCGGCGCGGCGCGGCCGCTCAGGCGTCCGCGTCGGCGCCCTTCAGTCGCAGTCGCGCGAAATCTTCGAATATTATGTCGTCGTCTTGTTCTTGCCCGTTTTCATCTCTGCGAGGTAACGTATGAACTATTAAATAGACTGTTTTAACATATTTTCTAAAATTTAGTTAAAACATGTACATATGGATGACTTGTGACGTGTGCTGGATCTGTGTGATGTATTTGAATAGTGAAATAAAAATGCTAAATGTGATAGTTTATTCCTATGCCAGTTTGTGCATAATGTCTGTTGTATATACAAAAGAGTGTTGCTGAGCAAATTTGTTTCGCGACTCACCGGTCACCACACTACAAGGCCGCAATACAACTTTTAATATTAATAGGTACATATGGTTAATAAATATACAATATCATATATCAATGAGGTAAGAATGTTATTTAATAAATTGTTACTCGGTTGTCTTCTTTTCGTCCCATAATGGTAATGAAAATGGTAAATGGTAGTTATTTATGATTTCTACTGGTAGCATCATAAACTAATGTAATTTAATATTTCATTATTATTTTTAATTTAGAATTATTATATTATATTATTCAAAATGTATGTACACAATTACGACAATCGAGGACTAAGAAAACTCGCCTCGAAAAAGTTATTCTGCGTTACGACACCCTTCAAACTAGAAAACAGAGGCGCTACATTGCCGCTATACGCCAGGAAAAGGGCGCGGGCGTAACGTCCTTTCAGGCGGACGGCAAGGGGCAGACCATGGGCAGTTATAAGTGCGGCGGAGTACTAACGGGTGCGGGTCGAGCTGGATGAGGTCGTGCGCGATGTGCGGCGCCGGCTCGGGCGCGGCGCGCGGCGGCTCCTCCTCGGGCTTGGGGTGCATCAGGATGAACGGCAGCTCCGCGCTCAGGTCGCTGCACAGGGAAACATACCTCAATATGCAATCGCGTGGAACCTATTCACACGTTTTTCGCTATCGGTCGAAGCTACGCTAAGTACGAAGCGAGTAATTATGATCGAGTAGAGGACATAATTAAATGGAATTATTTATCGAGTCCCGGCGATGGAACTTAAGACATATTTGCACTAAAAACAGTACGTTTTAAAAATTTAGGAATATCGCTTACCCTCCAAGTGGTCCGAGACATAACTTCACTTTTACTTTGTATTGTACTATGATGCCCAGATTCTCGCGTTGTGTTGGATCTGGTATTCTAAAAATAAATAATAATACGTTTAAACGACACTAGAAGGAACACACCTTTTGTATTTTTATTTTTTATTTATTTACTGAAGATTCTGCCTAAAAAAGGAAGACTTAATGTAGAATGAAATGCAAATAAAATAGGTATCCTTGAAAAAAAAAACTTATTAATATAATAACTATTCATTAAAAAAGGGTTTTTTCTTCATAGAACAAGCTTCTCTTTACAGAACAAACTTCTCTTTAATTAAATTACTCATCAAGACCAGCCTAACGAGCCCAAACACAGTAGGTATCCGACTACTACCGATGCTCATCATGTGACCAACTTCCGTCTCCTAGACTAGCTCAACTATAAGCACAATAATCGGATAACTGGAAGTGCGTAAAATAAGTGTCCAAGATTTGAATCGAAAGGACATGTACATTCACAAACTTACATACAAACATTGCAAGTTAAATAAGAGCTTGTAAAAAATACCGCCCGTTATTATGCAGCTACTTCACAAGTATTTCATTATTTATCACGTTACCATTAAACTTATCATCCTTAAAAGTCGTTAGGTCTTTTGAGACATCTTCTACTTTTAAGCGGCACGGCAAGGCAATATTTTTTTTTAACTTACAAAGTGCTGGAGGCGAGGTTGGTGTCCTCGTGCTTGAGCTGTCCGTCGAGCGCGAGCCCCCACTTGTCCTTGTTGTTGGCCAGCAGCGGCGTCAGCGTGAACACCTTGCTCAGCGTGAAGCCGGGCCCCACGGGACACCCCTCCCTGCAACAAGTAAATAACACATTCAATACTAATTTTACAGTTTACATGTCGCACAAAACTGCACTGATCTGCCACGCAGAAGGTTCCCGAACTGTTTCAGTTCAAGAAGACATCCCAATTTAGATATCTATGCAAAGAATATCATTGTGAAGTTTAGTTTTATAGTGAACTGATCGACTGACTAATTAATTACTAACCTAACCTAACATAATCAAGTTACTCTGGCTAATTCTAAAATCGAAGCTATTTTTGCATCAAGGTACACACCTATCGAAGAGATATATCGACTTTTTTTTCAGGAACACTCGGAATGAGTAACCTTACTTATGGTTATGTCGGGCTCCAACCGACTAAAAACCGGCTAAAACCTAACGAGTGTTCCACCGCTCCACTGTGGGGCCGAGCTACGCGAAGGCTTTTGCACACTTCCGCGGCTCCGCCGGTGGCATTCGTCCTCGCCGAACCTACCCCAGGGGCAACCCCCACAACACCGATGCGCCTTTAGTGCTAGGTGTTTAGCACGTCGCCACGTGCTAAACTCCTAGCACGTCATCCACGTGGTAGCAGCCTTACAGTGGTAACTTTCGAACAAGTGCGCTAAATATTATTATGCATTATTAAATGAAAATGCACAAATTCAATGGTATATTCATGGTTAATCCAAAATGCTGTCAAACAAAACGTAATTACAATACTTAATTACAATTAACGTCACGTCACGTCTTCCCAATACATCTTTTGATCCATGTGAAGTGCTGGCTTCATTTCAGTTTGACTATAGAATTCAATCACCTTTAGTTGAAAAACATTGCAATGTTGTTAATTGTAAATATAAAAAATGCTTGTAATATAAAACAACTTCGAGAGGTAAATTTTGAAAGGGATCATGCGTTTCAACCACACGCAAACTTACTTACAGAGATTTTAGAGCTACTTTCGTACTGAACAATCCGATAAAGGGGAATGTAATTTTTTTCCACGTACTCAGCTCCCTGAATCAAAAATGAATACAATCAAAAAATGTTTAAGTACAGTTTTAATTGTAGAAAAGCCAGTAACAAATTCTTCAGAACTTCGATCAAGGACCCCGACGATATTATAATGCTACGAACAGTTGCAAGGAGGCAAAGAGCTGCTTGAATTTCTGTCACATAAATGGCCAGTACATCATTACTGCACAGATTCATTCACTTGTACTAATCATAGTGGTGTTTAGTTGGAAAGAATTTTGATGAGATACCAATAACATAGGCAATTGTCCTTTACTGCAGTACATAATCCTGATGCTTGTTTAGCGTGAATCTAAATAGACCTTCAGAAAATGGTCAAAATTCACATAGCTGGAATATTATTGCCAATCTGCTGTTATGTAGTACTGTGTTATGTATCAGTAAGTTGTACTCATTGGCGTACAAATAAAATAATATCAGATCTGCGGCCATATATCCAAGCTAAAAGAGCAACATACCACAAAATGAGCAACAATCACGGACTGACTCGTCAGTCCGGGCGACTAACAGACCAATAATGCGCCGTTATGCATAATAAAATTTTGAGAATCTTACGATGCATAATTGGAAAATAAGTTACGTCAGTGAGTCAAATTGTTATATACTATTTCTCCGAAATATACAATTTAATTTGAATTGAATTAGTCGTTGTAACACTTTTCGTGGGACAATGATTATACATATTTACATTGCGCTGATTAAGCAACCCAATATGGAAACGGAAGGGCATACTGACTCGCTCTCGGCCTCGGCGACGGTGCACTTGTACTGCGCGGTGGAGAAGAGGCAGATGTCCGCGAACTGGCGCACCGACACCTTGATGCGCTTCACGGAGCGGTTCGAGTTGTTCGCTATGTGCACGTTCACCGCTATGTTCTCGCCGTGGTGGTACAACTCCTGGAGCACGAAATCAGCATGTAAATAATACGTGTAACATGAAATTAAACGTCATTCAATATAATAAATTAATATATACTCATCATTTCCCTACCCTTATCCCACTTAAGTGGGGTCGGTACAACATGTCCTCTTCTTCCATTCTCCTCTGTCACTCGTCATCTCCGCATTTACTCCTTTTATTATCATATCCTCTTTCATGCAGTCCATCCTAACTTTTTTTGGTCTTCCTCTTCTCTTTTGGCCATTACATTTTGTTGTTATTCAGGAATTGTTAATATGCAACAAATCTCTATGCTATGAATGCAAACAACGTCTAATTAAATAATAACAATGCAATCTAACCTAATTACCACACTAGGATTCTCTGTCATGGGTACTATGGATACATACGGATAAACACGACTATACAAACACCCAAATCAGAACATCTAAACTTATCATTTAAATGTCTGCCTGCCCAGGAATCGAACCCAGAGCACTTAGCGTGTTAGATTGATATGGTTGCCACTGTGCCACACGTATAAGTAGTTGTATATTATATTGATCAATAAAGCAATTTTATAACAATGCAGCCAATTAGAACACCTGTTACTTGTATTAATTAGACGTAAAGACATAATTGTAACAGATATTTATACCATTAGTAATAACTATCTTTAGTTCTTGACTTCAGTCTTATAAATGCAAAAGTTTTTTATGTTTAGACATTAAGACAGCCTATTTCCTACAGCTAAAGTCTATGTGAAAAAAGTTATGGGCAGAAGTCCACTTAATAATAAATAAGGTAGTTAGTATTAATCTATAGGCTCATAACCGTAACATTATGGTTACCAAGTATTATTGTCATGTTATTTGTCTGATATGAAAAAAGTTCCGGGCTTGATCCTGTCATAGGCAAAGTGCCAAGCACGAACCTGCCAGACAGGTACCATAACTGGAGATTGCAGCAAATCACTTATTTTGATACTAAATCACCGTAGGGAAAAGTTTGTTCTAAACTACAATACATGCTAATAGGTTTTTACACATAAAAAATTGTGTAAAACAACTCAGTATTATAGTAACAAGGTGGAACTTTAATACTAGCGAAGACCCATATGGACTGTGAGGGCGATATGGAACTCCATGATGCAGTTCTTGTGTCGGTTGAAGAGAAAAAATAAATAAAACGCTGTCTACACACATATCCACACACTAGGATTCCCTGTGTTGTGGGTGCCATGGACACACGCAAAGACAATTTCACAAACACCCAGACCCAGAACAGAAATCTAAACTCAACATTCAGATGTCTGTCCGGCCGGGGATCGAACCTGGAACCCTGTGCGTGGCGGACCGGCATGGTGACCGTGACGCCACACGGATAGTCATGATTATGCTTAATGTAGGACGAAAGTGTTCACAATAATCTGGAGTCGGGTTTAATATTTACGTCTTTCCTGGTAACGAAAACTACTTACGAATAAGAAGCTGCTGAAATAACCTTACCCCTGGTTTTAAGACAATAGAAATGTGAACTGAACATAATACATATACAACATACCCTGCTCAGTAACAACGCAAACGACTAAGCATATTTCTCACGTCCAAACACATATCACACACCAAGGATTGTACTAGAACAGTAATAATAAATGGAACAATAAAAATTCCCGTCCAGAGCGCATTTACGAACATTTATCACCCACTCCGCTGAGGCGCCACGACATTGTTTTGTACTCCGTTGCGAGGACAAGTTTTGTGGCCGTAATGAACATGTTGGATGTATATAGCGTAAAATGTATGAAAATGTGTCTTTGCATCTTTGCATCCTTGTAAGTTGTGATACTCGGAAACTGTTGCAAGCTGTACATAAAACAAAAGAATTTGAGGTAGTTGCTTACCCTGACTCATCATATAATTGCCTGAACTACATTTAAAATGAGTCGGAAACTGTTGCAAGCTGTACATAAAACAAAAGAATTAGAGGTCGTTGCTTTCCCTGACTCGTCATATAATTGCCTGAACTACATTTAAAATGAGTCGGAAACTGTTGCAAGCTGTACATAAAACAAAAGAATTTGAGGTCGCTTTCCCTGACTCATGATATAATTCCCTGAACTACATTTAAGATGAGGTATGTTTTATAAATTTGAAAGGTGGTAGAACTTTAGTTCGTCTTTAGTAGTACAACCGCCACCCTCATAATCCGCCATGAAGCAGTATTTGTGTTTCGGTTGGAGAGGTGTGGATACCAGTGTGCACTTACAAATGAGGCGAGATGAGAACCTCTCATGGGTCTTCAGGCTTGTTTGAGGTTGAATGTGGGTGTCCATAGGCTGCAGTGACTACTTAACAACAGGTATCCTGCACGCTCGTTTGCTATTCTTCTAAAATGAAAAAAAAAAATAAAAGATCCACTGATCGTCAAAAAAATATATGTTGCTGTAATGATTGGCGTGATTGCCATGTTGTAACTGTCTGTATCGGAAACATCTATTAGGACAAAAGAACAACTTAATATATATTTGCACCGTAGTTCTTTCGTGTAAATCACGTTTATAGTTAAACGTGTAATCACATTGGTTTTGGCCGTGATATTATTTATCGCACACCTCTAGCGCCCAATATAGTCCAGACTTACAGAGATAAATATCAGAGTTTTAATAAGAGATTCCTTCTATTTTTTCGGCTAACTTATGCCGACAGTTTCAAACTGTCACAATGTACAAACAAGTACAATGTCAACCATAAATACTTATTTCTGCCGAATTATGATATTAAATAATATTATGATAACATTTCAATAATATATTCGAACAAACAGAACGCACTTGTGACGACAAACGTCAAATTTTGACGTTATTTTAATAGATGTTCAGAGCTCTCAGATTGTATAATTGAAAACAAAAACGGTATAATTTCACTGTACTTTGTATCCTTTACATATAATGGATTGACTTGTATAATTCCATAATTATAAGTTTTTTTTTTGGTAGCGTCCATGTCTGGATCTACTCTTATTTGCAAAATGCTAGTAATTATTGTGTAATATTGTTGACCTATTGGCACATAACATATACGATAATTACTTGATTATCTGTTGAAATTTAGGAATAGGCGACAACTGCAAGCCGGTGCATTGCTGAATATTCGCGTATTCGTCATTACACGACCAGTTGTATAGCGTATTTGTATCTATTGGGTTTCGTGACAACATATTCGAGATATGTATGTGTGATATGTGCCATATTCATTACTAATTAAAATGCGCGTGTTCGCGTACCACAATGTTTGACAAGCAGTGATAATGCTCCGTTAATACGAAACTCGAAGCCTCATTACTATCTGTTAATTAGGTATACTATTGACCGTTAATGCTAAAGCGACTCTTAAATGTCGTGTTTTATTTTTCTATGAAAAAATATCTATGTGGTAAAGGATTGAAACTCTGACAGATAGATCACAGCAAAATTAGGCCTAACTATGATTATTAAAATGTGGATACCTACCATTGTTAGCCATTTTACCACTAGTTCAATATATTATTGAAAACCGCCGTAAAGGACCTAATACCTCCATATTCATATAATTATTGCATTTAAATTACAGGTTACATAAATTAATATCTGAAAGCATTAAACATAACAGGCCAGTATAAGTTGAAAATACAAAAAAATATTAACTTAAAATTAAATTTTACGAAAATTATCAAAATAATTCAAATGATTACTCGCTCGAGATGGCAATCTATCTTTCCATTTCATTTAATTTCATTATGGAATTACGCTGCTCAGAGTCGGTGAATTGCGAGAATAACCGTAAAATACGTAAATGGGATCTTAATTGTGAATCAAATTATAGACGGAAGAGTTATTGAGTGAATTGTGAGTTTTGAATTCCCAGACAACGTTGCGTCAAGCATCAAAGTAATAGAATATCAATTAATGATTAATTTTAGTCAATTTCGGAATTTCTTAGCGTCAAACTAAATACATTTGTAGGTAAATTTAATTAATTCATATTGGTAATTAATTATTAATGATAACAATATAATAAAATATATCATTTATTCAAATATCCTTATTTCAATTAAATTGTTACCGTTATTGGAATTCATTTGATAATTTTAAAGCTGCTCTTGCATCTTTTAATTCAGACCTAAGCATCTATGAACATAGTGAATATAGAGAATCCTTCTCATTTGTTAAAATCAAAATTAACTGCATTGCATCTAATAAGGGCACACAAAGAAAATTAAATAGATTTAGATTAAAAATCATTCAAAGGATTTAATCTTTGCACATACACAGGTATGTACTAAACTCCGAGCAAGTAATTAAAAAAAACATAATGTGGTTTGTTCAAAATAAATTCCACCAATTGTAGACTCGGCTGGCACGCTCTGATTGGCTACAGTCCGCCTCGACTTCAACGTTGAACATCCAGACTGCATTGGTTGAAACTAGTCGTCGTCGAAACTGGATGATTGAAACGATGATATATGCTTGCGCTTTTCATCGAACTAGTGATGAAATCAGGCTGTCGAGTATTACATCTCATGTCGTAGAAAAGCTCGTTGGTATTAAATAAAACTATTTTAAAAACATCAAATATAATAATAGGTATTAATTGATTTTATGTG
>DWKO01000024.1:0-13044 GCA_018249515.1 Euriphellus phraxanor
ACGAATTGGCTCAAAAACTACTGGACCGATTTCAAAAATTCTTTCGCCATTTGAATGCTACATTATCACTGATTAATGTAGGCTATTTTATTTACAGATTTCAGAAAATTAAAAAATAAATGTCCGCCCGTGCGAAGCCGGGACGGGTTAATTACTAATATCGCGGTCAAAGAATACGGGTTAGTACGAAAACCTAAATAACTCTTAACATAATAAAAATAGCGGCATGAATGAAACTGCATGTTGTTATTAATAAAAAATGCGAAATCTTGGAAACTAAATAAAATTATATGAAAAATATCAAAATTACTTATTGCAGGATGTTGGTCCATTCTTCGGGGCGGGGATTCGATTTCAAATACCTCCCAAGCGCGTCCCAAACGTGTTCAATTGGATGCAGGTCTGGGCTTCTCACATGCCAATCCATGCGATTGATGTCAACGTCCTTAAAATATTCGTTTACAATTCCAGTTATGTGTAGCTCTTCTTCTCCAAAAATAACGTCAAACGCCGCAACCCGATCCGAAATCGATTTATTCGGAAATAAAGCATTAACGCCGCAACCCAATCCGAAATCGATTGACTCGTTCGGAAAAAATGCAATAAAGTGTTTTTTTCATAAAATATCGCAACATTTTAGTGGAATCAATTATTTTGTGATAGATTATTTTTTAGGCTCAAACGTTGACGTCGAATGCCGCAAAGTGATGTTGTAATCGGACAATGCTTTCGTAAGATATTGCAAGTCGATATTTTCGATAAAGATTAGACCTATTGTTAGACCAGGTATTTTGATTGTAAGGAAAATAGCGGATAGTTTCATGGGTGGCATATGGTCAACTGTCTTTTCGAATTTGTTTATCGTATTCGTTGGAGATCACTTAAGGTTTTATTTCATACGATAAAAAATATCCGTAATATAAAGTTAGTTATGCATGTACCATTAATGATTTGAAAGTTACAGGGAGTTTTTTCATCGAACCGAATTTGGCCACAAATGTATTTTGTTCAACGCACCGACACGATGAGTTGCAGAGAAACGGGTTGACGACAATCGCATACAGATTACTCAAAGAATTTGACCGCTTCTCGCACCATAACTTAAAGTAACTGAAAAGAAAGTGTTATAAATGTATTTGACAATTTGTAAGTGTCCCCGTAGGCCTGTACAAAATAAATAGACTTCATTTCAGACGCAAACAATAGCTCTGTAGCAAACGACAGCTCTGCGCCGAGTCGCAGCGACAAGACGCAGCAATAAGAAGCCCAGTCTGTGCTGACTCTAAGACACCTCGGTAATTTGTATGGCTTTCGGTTCGGTTGCTGTCAGTTTTAATTTTCATAAGAAAAGACGAACAGAAGAGATAGCGTACATGAATAACCCAATAACTCAAGTTATTAACACAAAGGAATTCGGCGTCTATATTTTTGGAGTCAGTGATGAATAGAAAAGATCATTGGTTGAAGCCCGTCCTCAAAATCCGTGTAGCAATTCTGGTTTTTCGTTGAAGAGGTGTGGTTCCCGGGTACGCGAACGCGGTTAAGCAAGGCGACCATCTGAGTC
The DNA here is from genome assembly GCA_018249515.1 of Euriphellus phraxanor. Classification (NCBI taxonomy): domain Eukaryota; kingdom Metazoa; phylum Arthropoda; class Insecta; order Lepidoptera; family Hesperiidae; genus Euriphellus; species Euriphellus phraxanor. Next base: position 1,565 of record DWKO01000024.1, read on the forward strand.
TCTAACCGTCACGAGCAGTAACGCAATTATGATGTCAAATAGAATTCCCTGTTTGAGTGACCGCCTACAGAGACCACTGAGATGGTTTTGCGTGTTCGTGAGCTGCTCTTCTACCATCTGAACGCAAATGCAGTACTCCTGAGGACTCAAATGGTTTCCTCGCTTGTAAGCGTACCCGGTAGCTACACTTCTTCAAACATAAGATTTGCTCCACGACTTAACTTGCGGGCGGCGAGGGTGCTTTCGAAGTATAACAAATGCTTTCGAAGTATACCTGCTCCAGCCAAATGTAGATGTTACCAACGATAATAACATAATCGTCAATGTAAATCCATATAAACGTGAACATTACGGAGACATTAGCGGCGAAATATAACGAAATCATATGACGAGCAATCAAAATGGAACAATAAGAACAAATGAGCCTCGTGGAACCGGTCACGCGATCCTATGATACAACGTTTACTGCATCAATGTATGTAAAAAGCTTAACGATAAAATAAACTAGTTACAGTGGTTTTATAGGTTGGCTATCGTTACAATGCTGTGTATTTATGCTGCATATCTACTACTTCGATAGGAAACTTTACAAAACAAACTAGACAAGTTAACAAGCAATATGAATATACTTGAGCCTAAAGATTTTCAATAAAAACCGCTCGGTAGTCTGCGTCAGTGCTCTTCGAGAACGAGAACGCTCCTGCCTGTGGTACTTCCCTGAGCGATTCATAATCTCGGTAAAACCTTCATTCATCGACGTGGATCACACACGTCGACATCCGTGGGAGAGTCGCCAAAACTGGCGAAACTGGGCGCCTTCAGCTCCTACTCCCACCGCCCTCGGCTTTGAAAGCCGCCGTTTAGTCGTCTGTTTGTACAGGCAGGAGATACCGTAGCCCTATTCTGGCCCTGGTCTTATACCTAGACCTACTATAGTTGTGGGGATACACTTGATTCCACAGCTTGACAATAAATGGGTTTCGGCCAAGCAACAATTCACATGCATAGCCTATGTCTATTTACTTTAGGTAATTACAATTTCACCACATACTGTGACTTAACCGATCACATTAATTACAAATCACGGACAAAATGCGGCGCTAGTGACATTAAAGTCAATTATTGTAATTAAAATTTCACCACGTACATGTCGTACGTCGGCATACGTCGGCATTACCTATAAAATAGGGTGACCGCGCTCTTTAAGAAGAAAGGTGGACAGTATCAAGAGTGAGAACTTCGCTTCGAATTAATTACTTTTTTACGACATTTGAGTGACAAATGAGCATACAGTTTAGCCGATAATAAGTGACAATTGCGGCCCACAGACATATACATAACTTAGTTTAATTTTCTTGAAGAGGCTTTTTGGGTAGAAACTTGACTCTTTTTGCCTTGGCGTACTTTCCTGCTGTTAGATTTAACGGTAAGAACATCTTCTTTTCTTTTAATTTAAAGAAATCTAGTGATTTTAAACAAGTGGATAGGTGATATAATTCACATAAACTTTAACCTTAAGAGTCCCTAATTAGTACTTAGGGGTACCAAATCACGTGTGACCTTTATATAGGACTGAAATTTGGATTGGGCTTTTGCATTTTGTAACAGGGGATTATTGGCGGTAATTACCACTTAATTTGAGGTTAGCTGCGTGCACTTTCTCTTATTTCATTACCTGATTATGACATTCTAATACTTATAAAAAAACTTTTTTAAACTTTTTGTGTTCTTAAAAATGATAGTAACAAATACCAGCGTGGCATAGTGGTCACTATTCTCGAGTCTATTTTGCTACGCGGAGGGTTCCTAGTTTGATTTCCGGGTAAGCTTCTTCCTACTAATGACGGTATTGACGATTGCCTGAATAATAACTGAGCTATTAATGTTGGGAAACTGTGTCTTGATTTTATAGAACTATCAGATAACAGACTAATTTCTTTCGTTAAATTTGTAGAGTTTTCAGTTATAAAATTATAAAATAATTAATATAAATTACGTAATTAATATTTTGTAAGAGTTGGCGAGTTTTATGTGATAGGAATCTTCTATAAACAAACATATTAATTTTTAATTCTGTGATATTTTCTAGAGCCATTTCTCCGGTTCTTGACAAAGCGAATACCGGAACGAAAGTGATGAAAGTTTGCGAGGAATCCGCGACTTAACGGCCTACAAGATTTTAATGAGCTAACTAGGTACGAATAGATAACGGTCGCGTGGCGCATTGGTTCAGCTTACAAGTTTGAGTCCTGTCAGGCTGAGCGTTACGCAGTATTTAAATTTATATCACTTTAGATTATAACTTCGGTTTGCTCGTTCGTTTTTACCTTGAACGTGTAAGATGTGGAATGAGCTTCCTTCCGAGGTATTCCCCATACGGTATGACATGGGGCTCTTCAAGAAAGGTGTCAAAAGCGCTCTCTTTGAAAGCCGGCCATCAGGTGGCCCGTATGCCTTATCGCTAGGTTATATAAATAAAATAATAATATTAAAAAATAAAAATACGCTCCATGACTCCCCCTGTTATAGGGAGAGCCCCGTACCCAAAAAGAGGGTCTTACGAGTTAGAGTTAGATTGTGTCTGTCCGTCGCCTTTTAACAGGGCAACCGATAGGAATGCGGTTTATTTTACAGCAGGTTTCCTTGCTATGGCTCTTAGCCTAATCAAAATCAGTTCATTTAAACCGCAGTTCGTATTTATTGAAAGCTGCAAGTTTTTCATCACAGTTCGTATGATGTTGCGTAAAATTTCGTAAATGGTGAAATAGTAATTGCAGTAAAAGCGGCAGTGAAAGACCGGGTAATCCATTAAGGCGGTACGTAGACATGGACGATTTCACAGTAAAGAAGACGCTAACTGTTGAGGACGCCTGACGTAATCTCAAACGGCATTTACGCGAACGAAAGGGAAAACGCGAATGCTCTAGGATCCGAAGTAGGAACGACCTTCACCGATCTGCTTGCGGACGGAAAGTATTTATACCGGACTTCTAAATGAAAGAGGATCTCAAATCAACAGTTTTTTTTTCATTTTATTTATTTATGCATGTAATAAAATTACTCAGTGCCTCAACCGATACAAGTTATTGAAATGGTATTGTAGGTTTAGGTCACAATAGACCAAATTTCATTATAATGTTTCATAACTCAAATGTTTCTCAATCTATATTTTTTATTTGAAAAGATGTTAAGGGTACTAGGAAGTCGTTTTCTTTTTCTTTAATCGTTTCTGATTATGAAATAATATGGGTTGAAAAAGTGTTGGTGATCGTATGTTTTAAGAAATATAGACAAGGCTATATTTGTTGATAAAAAGCCTTAAAATAAATCATGAAATATGACTTGACAATATTTCTTTAAGCAACCTATCACTTTTTTCCATAGTTATTTTAATCTTGCAAGCAGATCGGCTAATTTCATGCCTGCCACGGATCTCGCACTAGAATCTTTAGCAATTTCAAATGAATTTATTAATTCTAAAGGAACAAATTCAAATTCATTTATTTTGCATAGGCTTAAGAGGGCACTTTCAAATTGACAGTACAATATATTCTCTAAATATAATAATCTACTCCGGCGAGAAACTCAGACAACATTTTTTTATAATGTCTCAACTTTTATCTATATATATAGGAGATTTCCACCGATGTATCAACTCACTCACGATATCTCTGGAACCATAAGACATAGAGACTTGAAATTTGGTAGGAATATTCCTTTCGGCGAATAGAGGTTCAGCTGAGAACGGATTTTACGTAAATCCACCCTCAAGGGGGGTTGCGGGGGCGATAAAAAAAAACATTTTTCGGTATTTTTCTCTATATTTAATGCCATGCGAAGCATACGGGGACGGCTAATAAATGTATATTGCATTTAAGGTATGTTATAGAATACTATGTATGTATATTATATACTTGGTTTATTTAGAGATATATGTTAACCTCCGTCCCTTTTCGTATCTCTTTTATTCTTCTACCCTAAGGTCATCTGGAAGAAATCGGAAATAGGGATAAGACCGCCTGTTGTTTACAATTCTGAATGTATTTATTGCTTTTACTTGTATTTTTTTGGTTTACAATAAAGCGTATTTGTATAATAAATATAATAAAAAACAACTGCCCGCGCACCATACATGTATGCTCGAATCTCGATACTCGCACACACACATACAACCCACTGTATTTCGTTACGCGATAATTTCCACCAAGTCACTCCGCATCGTAAGCCACGTTAAGGAACTTCGTTCCAATAAAATTGTCGAAAAGAGATCCTTTTTTTGAAAAAGCCACGCCGAGGAACTTCGTTCCAAGAAAACTGTCGGATCGACATCCTCTTTTTGAAAAAGCCACGCCGAGGAACTTCGTTCCAAGAAAACTGTCGAATCGACATCCTCTTTTTGAAAAAGCCACGCCGAGGAACTTCGTTCCACGAAAACTGTCGAATCGAGATCCTCTTTTTGAAAAAGCCACGCCAAGGAACTTCGTTCCAAGAACACTGTCGAATCGACATCCTCTTTTTGAAAAAGCCACGTTAAGGAATTTCGTTCCGAGAAAACTGTCGAATCAGGATCCTTTTTTTGAAAGGTATATTTTACAACATACCTTATTATATTTTACAACTAAGGCTGATAACGATCTTGATTGCGGAGTGTTTAGTAATGCGCGTTCTGCAACGAACTCGTAACTAGATGCATTCCACTAACCAAGAAATTGTTACTAACCCAGCTTTAATCTTTGTTACTGAATGAAAAATATTAAAAAAGAGGATTAGGTAACTTGTTAATAATATTTAAAAATGTTTTTAATTTAAGTTCAATTTCATCGTCATCGATCCATTACTGTCACACTGCTGGGCACGGGTCTCCTCTCAGAATGAGAAGGGCCATAGTCCACCGCGCTGGTCAATTGCGTGTTGGTTGACTTCACATACCTGTGAGAACTTTATGGAGAACTCTCAGGCATGCAGGCCTCACGATGTTTTCCTTCTCCGTTAAAGCACGTGATAATTAATTTCTAAAACGCACATATATCGATAATCAGAGGTGCATTCCTGGGATTCGAATAATGGGTCGATGTAATGTAAAAAAATATTATAGTCCCATTCTTTGAACTCTGAAAATTCATTCAACGGTTTTCCTTAAATCCTGTAAAAACAGATATGTAATGTTAACTCAATAGATCTTATCCTATTTTAGTGTTTTTTATTTGACCTATTAAGGGTACTATTTATTGGAAGTTTTTTTTTTAATTTGCTTGACACAAGCAGACCTAAGAAACGTGCGAAATCCACAGGCAAAGGTAAGCAGTATTGGATAATTATAATAACAAAATCAATAATACTTTCACCTTGGATTGTGGCCGCGTAGTCATTCATCCGTACAGTTGTATTAATTCCTACCCGCTATCAATGAACGAATGCCCCTTGGAAGCATAACCGTAACTTTTGTACGCACCGCAGTATTATATGATTGTGTTACTAATTGCTATATTGGTAGGTAATTAACATTCGATTGGATATAATCAAGTGGTACGCATTGAACATGACCGCTTACTGTGGAAAGCAGTGTGTTCAGGAGTAAGGAGAGAAACACTGCACTACACTATTTACATTTATACGGCCTTATTCATAAACGTCTCTTAAGCACAGATTAGCTATATAATGTTTTGTCTCTTTCTAGAAACTTTACACGTGGCATTGTTAGAAAGAGACAAAGCATTCTATAGCTAATCTGTGCTTAAGAGACGTTTATGAATAAGGCCGTATACATATATCGAGTTTCGTAAAAACTTTTCATATCTTCATCGTCTACACCGGCCCTAAGATTTACGGCGACGATAGGCCATCGATGCGTACCCAACGAACAACATTAGCGGTTATCTTATCGCGACACAAATTATTTACTTTATTTATTGACGTGGTCGTAAACTCATAAATGTCCACTACCTACGTAACACGAGTATTACTTCTTAATGATGAAACTAATGGTGGCGATAAAGGTTGCTTGAGCGTTTTTCAATTGCTGGTATTACTTCACAGTCGCCTTATATATATTGACTAGCTTCCACCCCCACGAAAAACAAAAGAGGTTTTTTTTTTCAGAAACAATGTAAGCGCTCACCTCGCATATACAACTGACCCAAATAAAGCATTTTCAGTATGGAGAGTAGTACGTGTCTACTTAGAAAGGATTTTTGGAAATTTTGCCCCATAGAGGGTAAAATGAGGTGACAACGTTTCATTTTGGAGTTTTTGAAAAATCCTTCCTTAGTGGATGCCTACGTCCTAGCCCTAAGGCTTTGGCCTGTGCGTTGATACATCCAAACCTTACAACCTTAAGTATTGAATATAAAAAAAACTGAAACACATCTTTTATTATTTATAATAAAGAACACTTGTGTAAAGTGTGGTGAAACCTTTATCGTTTTGCCATACAACCTGTCAACCCCTATTTGAACCCCTTAGGTGAGCAACTCTGAAAAATCCTTTCTTAGTGGATGCCTACGTTATAAGAGGAATACCTGTGCGAAATTTTAGGTTTCTTAGTATAGTGGTTTAGGCTCTGCGTTGATATGTCAGTCAGTCAACTACTTGAATTTTATATGTATAGATATATCCTGTTAAAATTTTCAATATTTTTTTTATTTTACTTTTAATTCATCTTCTCAAGTTCAAGCTCATTTTTTCAAGCTTGTAGTGGATGACTTAATGTTAATACAGTTTTTTCAAATATAAATTCATTCATTAAATATTATAAATTAATTTTAGTTGTATATGGGAGAAAAAAACCTTTTATATAACTTAAAAAAAATAATAATGAAAATTATTTTTAAAGGACTTTCTAAATTATATTCGTTGTCCTAAGTAGGAATTGACTTTTTTTTTTGGATTATGACTTGTTTTAAATCGTAAACATTACGCTGTCTTCTAAGTTCCAATGAATATTCTTCAACAATTGTCTTGTTAAACATTGTTTAAGTACATTCAAAAAAAGAATTTGAATCTTTATAACCTTGCAGTACAAACTTCTCAAGCCCATTTACCTGCTATGCTATGCTTATTAGAAGTCATTTTAAACGTTTCAATATTTAAATGACCACTAGTCAACATATACTTAAAATAAAACAATTTGATACCTAATGATTTTATACTAATATTGTCGCGGAATAGATTCTTCTGTAAAGAGTACTCACAATACGTTGATTTTTATACCAATATATGATCCAGTTGCATGGACTGTGGTCATGGCGAAACCGTTGGCAGGTGTCAGTGGTAGACAAGTATAGATCCCCTTCGTTTAGTTTATTTGATACCACTTGCTCGGGTAAACTATTTGTAAAGTTTTCTATTTAATTAATAATAAAATTGAAGTCCTGATAAAAAAAAATGCTTAGAAATAAGAATGGAATTTATACATTAATTGTAAATTCTATTCTATAGAAATTCCATTCTATAGAAATTAGAATAGAATTTTCTCATGAATGGTAAATTCTATTCTGATTTCTAAGCGTTTTATTTTATTCATTAAATGCAACGTTGTAATGGCAAATTAAACAAAAGAATCTGTCTCGTCGACACATTCTTATTGGTTACCTATGTCCAGTTTACAGTTGATAACATTGCGATAATGTGCTTGGTATCTTAGATTAAATATTTATTAAGACATAATAAGCCTACCATAAGTCAGTGATCACAATGATGTGACAGTAACTCAAATACCTTACCTTATCTTAGATATTAGTTTTATGTATAGATATGTCTGTTATATGTATTTAGCACATTTAAACAACGAACGACCCATTTAGATTCCTAGTGCTGGGCACTAATTTTCAGCAGATAGGGACAGTGCGTGAAAAGACTCATCATGATCTATTCTATGTGTATGTGTGTGCCATGTTCCATGCCAAGTACACCAGAGATTAATATTAGAGTATTTTTTACGTTTAAAGTATTTTGTTATGAAAATGAGAGTCGTATTGTAGATAAGTTTGTTGTATTATTTCATTCAATAAAAAAATTAGCATTTTTTTATGTCTAGGTACACCACCAAAGCCACCTCCAATGAAGGACCCCGCTACAAAGCCGCATACGCCATCGAAATCGAAACTGCCCACACTCGAGTCCCTGAACCCCGGCTACACAAGGTTCGGCTTCAAACTCGACGTGGGCGTGAACCCCTTCAGCGTGACCGCCAAGAAGACAGAAATGAAAAGACCAGAGAAGAGGCACAATGGCCTGTCGCGGCAAACCACCTGTGCAGCGGTGCCGTCGCTGGCGGGCGCCACCGCCACGAGGCGCGCCGCGGCCAAACAGACCGTCATGAGGGAGAAATCGTTCACGGAGAAGAGAGATGTCAAGAGAAAGGAGAATCGAACGGTCATAAAGGGCGTGAGGACTAACAGGCGGTTTGAGTTGCAAATGAAATTAAGAAACATCAACGCTTGAGGTAGTTATAGTTGTAGAAACTTTGTAGTTTTCGTGGCGGTAATGAGCTCTTGAGTAGATGGCGCTATTTTGTTAGAGGTTTCGATAAAAACAGTATTCTAATCGTAGGTACGATAGAGCTTACAGATTTTATTATTAAAACGTCCGAGTGGACCAGTTACGTTAAAATATATAACATAACAGGTTTATTTATGAATTTGTTAAGATAAACTTAATACAATGAAATTTTAGACAATAGTTATTAATGTCTCATTAACAAAAGTAATAACTAGTACTAATCGCCAAAAATAGTTTATAAAATATGCTTAGTTCTAATCACTATTTATATTATTATTGTTACTAATTCATATCACACTTCGTTAAAATATTTGAATTAGTTTAACGTCTACTTTGCGTGTTCTAACTTTAAAATAATTGTATTTGAAAGTCATGCAAATTTCATTACACATGAATGAAACTTAATTTTGGGCGTGTTTGAAATTAATGTTAATGAAGCATTTGTTGATGGGGACTAACCTAAGAATGTACCTTGCGATCTTAAGAATATTTCGTAAGTTCTCATTGTCTTTCAAATTTTGGAAAATCTTGGTATCGTTAAATTAAACACAAATAATAATCAAAAATAGTAAAGTAAGCATCATTTTTCGGCTCATTCCCACCAGTGCCCTACAGAACAAGCTGAATTAGTGAGAATTTATATTCCCACCATCTCAACCGAACTGAGCATTTGAATTAATAAAACTTATTCCCACTAGTCCAACTGAACTGAACATTTGATTTAGTGAGATTTTTTATTTCCAATAATTAACTGAATATAAATCCTTTTAAGAGTTGTACTAATAGGACGTAATAGTTGAACTACTACTACTAAAACTAATATTATATTTATTTTTTCCTTTTAACTAGCATTACAATTTGTTGTCACATGTCTATTATCAGGACTAAAATGTAAGTGAAAACGATCATTATGTAAGTGAATATTCATCTATATCATTTCACCGAAACGCAAACATTACTTCACGCCACGATAAATAATCGTGGCAGAGTGGTCAAATGCTTCCCTCGTCAAATGCTATGAGCACACCGCCTCATAAATTTGAGTTATTAAGTTGTTACACACGTTCATCAATATCTGTAGCCAACTCCATAGAGTCGATCACACACGTGCTACTCTCGAGAACTCAGACGGAACGCCACGATAAAATTGGTTGACTCAGAACACAGCGCCACTACATTGCTATAAGACAGATATAGATGTAGCGGTGCTGCCGCCGCAGGCGAATGTCGAAGAGTTTATCAATAGAACGCCAACATTGCGCAGCATCCATGTTACGAAATTCGTATGCAAACTAGCAATAACAGATTATATTATACAGGTAACACTTTGTATTTTTTGTACTTGTTGGGACCAATTCGACAAATCCACTGACCAAACTATAGATATAAATACATATGTACCTACATATATACAATGGGGAGTACTTCGAAGAACTGTTTGATCCGGTGCCTGCGTCACCCTTCCTCCCTTCCATCACTCGCCGAAGGAGGAAGTACCATCCTCATCAACTGGACCCGTGGACCATTCAAGCTGTGGAATGAATTTCCTTCCGATGTTTTCCCCGACAACTATGAGATGAGGTTCTTTAAAAAAATGCCAAAAGAGCTCTTGCAAGCTGGTCATTCGTTGGCAAATGTCCACAGGCGACGGTGACTACTTTCCTTCCGGTGGCCCGTCCGCCTTATTGCTAGGTTAGTCATATATGTACATATAGGCTGCTGCTTGTGCTGCTCCCTGCTGGTGGGAGATCGTCATACAACATTAGCTCTTGAGTGTCATCCTCTATATGGCTATATACTAATCAAGAATGTCAATGAGCACAGTAGATAACTTTCAGCGGCTGAATAGATTTCTATCAAAAATGGTTAGAACCTTCCCTATCACTGTTCCAAATAAAAATAACCTAATTGAAATCGGTCGTGTGCACCAATTTGAAAGCTACAGTGCAAAGACACATTTTTGAAAGGTGTTAGAACTTTGTTCGATCGGGAAATTACCACCGCCGCCATCATAATCCACGTGAAGCCGTACCTACTCTTGTTTCGGTTTGAGAGGTATGGTAGGCCATGTTGTCACAATTACAATGTTTATTTCAGTATTAACTAATTTCGATTAAGTAGATATTATACTTACACCATGTTCTTAAATAATTCTTCTCGAGATAAACTTAATTGTGTCTCCTGAGCATTTGCACTCAAATAAACTAATAGGAATAAAAATGTTTCACTAGTAGACGTGGTTGTTCTGGCGGTTGAACTGGTGGGAATGAGCTTTGCCATTTTCTGTGCCATCTCTTTGTAAATCATAGGTCATTGTATGAGTGTGTGGATTCGTCCTTGGTCGACGTAAAGCATTGAGTGACTTGTATAGTTTATAGTATTGATCGATCTAGCTATTAAAACATAACATTTTACTTGCGTGTTTTAATAATCTAACTACAAATTAATATCAAAATAGGTAGCCAAAGGTTAATTTCACTATTAAAATTATATATCTATTGGCGCCTATGGTAAACTTCATCTCCAACCTACTGCTGTCAGGCTGCTGGGCACGGATTTCCTCGGGATGAGAAGAATTTGATGATAGTCCACCGGCTGGCGCGTTTGTGATAACTTCCAGAGGACTCTTAAGAAATGTAGGTTTCCGCATGTTTCCTTTCTTTAAAACAAGTAATAATAAACTTCTAATACGCCTTATATCGATCACAGGAACGGTCTGCATGTCCTGAATTTGAACACCGAGGGTTCAAATTCAGAAAGCAGCGTGAGCCCGAATTCTGCGACTAGGCTGTTTTTGGTGATGGTCAATTTATCGAACCCTAGCGGTCCAAGAGACCCATTTCAATCACAGGAGCGTTGCTGCTATTAAAGGCCTCATATTAGTGATACTCGTGACACAGCAGATCATAAAAAAAAAAAAAAAAAATAGAGATATTACTGAATTTCACATTCCTTTATTTTCAAAAACATGAATAGGTACT
>DWKO01000025.1:0-12975 GCA_018249515.1 Euriphellus phraxanor
CACGTATATAAACATGTACATAAATATATATGTAAAATGAGGACATTATACAGCAGTGTTTAGATCAATCTGGTGAATTCAAAATGGTGTAATACTATCAAGAGTAATATTTACGTGCACAGAACGAGCTGGACGTAATCGAGCCGACCCAGGGCATGCCGGTGGAGGTGGCGGTCACGTTCCTGCAGCGGCTCGTATCGATGGCCGACGTGCTCATCTTCGCCAGCGCGCTCAACTTCGCCGAACTCGAGGCCGAGAAGAACATGTCCAGCGGCGGGATCCTGCGGCAGTGCCTGCGACTGGTGAGTGGGACCATGTGTCGATACGGCCAAGAAACGATCGATTGAGATGGCAACGAATAATATAACGTTTCGTAGCCCCGTATCGTTTCTATAAGAAACGATACGGGGCTCGAGGAGAGTTTCTCGATCGGCAGTCTTCAAAAATACAGTTATCTGTTATACACATTTGGCTAATGATTGAGTTTTTAATTTACGTTACGAGAACGATTTTTATTTGTACCATAATCTAAGTGTCGAAAATAGTACGAGTGGATAGTATCGTTCGTTGTCAATCGCAATTGATCGTTACGCGGTCGCTTTTAAAGTTTTGCAAAGGAATGATAACGTGTTAAGTAGTTGTTTCATAGCTCGTACCGTTGAAACTTTTCGAGCCATTTCAAATGTTGTGTACGAATTTGAAGTTATATATATGTTCATACGTTTGATTAATTTTGTGTTTGACTGTTCGAATATAGTTACAGTGTTTTTTCAAATAGATTTAGACTTTCAAATCTTTAATCGTCTACATGTAGTTTTAAGTATTTTTCAGCATTAATTTTTTGTAACTTATTTATGAAATAAACGGAAAATATGTGTTGATTACTTTTTTCTAGAGTTTATTTATATAGAACTTATAGTCAAACATACTTCATAAAATCTAAATGACCAGATATGATATATTATAATTTTATTTTATTTCGTTCCAGTAATTAAAATTCCTTCTTTACTTTAGAACGATTTTAGCCGTTACACAGTGTGTTGATTTAAATAGATTTTTGTATTATAATTATAGACTAAACAGACTCTGCTGTTTATAATTACGAACGCAGTCTTACAAAAAAATATTATCTATCTATTAAATAGTTAGTATCAAAATATGTAAACGGGTTAAACTGTACCACCGCGTACTGGGCGAACATAAACAGCAGGGTCCGGTGCATTAGTCCCGTAGCGGTAGCTAGTGTGTGTGCTGCAGGTGTGCACGTGTGCGGTGCGCAACTGTCTCGAGTGCAAGGAGCGACAGCGCTGCGCGGCCGCGCGCGCCTCTCGCGCCGACGATGCGGACGCCAAGGTAAATCACTCGCGAGCTATGCCGCCCTGGTACTTTTTCCGACGTGCCGTTTACTAATTGGGGATCAAAGCAAGATTCATTAATTAATATTAATTAATCGTTTTGATAAATTTTAAATTAACTTAGTCGACATATTTGTTAGTTTTTCACTTCGCCTTCTTCTAGTTTGCATTTTTTGTGTTACCGACATCTCTTCCGTACATTTGACACCTCGGTGCGAAAAATTGTTTTTATATTGATTTACAATTTCGTCGTGATGTCGTTTAGCATCCTGGATTAACAGAGAGATTTGTTTTAATATATTCCAGCTCTTAATTTCCTTTAATAAAAAGAGATAAATTATTTATTATCTTTCTTTGCGTAATTTAAAAACAGGCATATGGACTTGTTTCTAAAATATGAACTTATAAAAAAACGTACGAAAAAGGAAAAAAATCATTCCATTCCACAGGGTTTGGCTTGCAGATCGGATGATGTTATGATGCAGAGCGGATGATGTCTCATCATACCTTTCATGTTTCCATAAAAGAGTTAATTGATTTTGTTTTTTTCTAAAGGGGAATTTGACTTATCACCAGCGTATACGAGAGTTCTTCTAATTACCCCCACTAATAAAGAGCTTCGTTTATATGATAGCTGATTTTATATGACCCACATTGTTATTGCATAAATTATAGTTACTAGATATAATAATGCGTAGAACCTTATTAGATTTAATTAAACGTAAATTGCTTTTCGTTGCATTTATTTGTATATTGTTAAATACCATTGAATTTGTAGTGGGTATTTTGAAAATTTCCTTTTTTATAACTAAATATAGATTTTTGCATATATATAAGTGTGTTTAAATTGTGACTATTGTTATGTTATAATTATAAGTATTTGTGCTAGTTGGTATAGATTTTAAATACGACTGAAATTGGAATTCGATCTTAGAGTGATATACGCAATATAATTATAATATAAAATATCTAATAGTGTGTTTAGAATCATTCGTGTGTTTGTACAATTTGGACAGAGTGTGGTGGCAAGCTTGGCGGACGCATCGAGCCCAGTGAAGGATCCGGAAAGACTCCTCCAAGACATGGACGTGAATAGATTACGAGCCGTTATTTACAGAGACGTGGTAAGGGAGAACTACATAATAAATAACGAATTTCATACGAATTTTTTTTTTAACCAAACGAATTTCGTTCGGCCCGTTTTAACATTAGTTCACGCAGGGAACTTATATATTATAATTTTATCCAGCTCTCTTCTCTTTCTTTAACAAAATTGAAAGAAAACGATAAAAGCTCAAATAAAGTTATGACGTGTTAAATTTTCTTTCGTTCGGTGTTAGGAGGAGACGAAACAGGCGCAATTCCTGTCGCTGGCGATCGTGTATTTCATCTCGGTGCTGATGGTGTCCAAGTACCGCGACATCCTGGAGCCGCCCGCGCACGCGCACGCGCACGCGCCGCCCGACTGCGCGCGCCGCCCGCACCACGCGCACGACCACCACGGTACGCGGGCCGTCCGCCCATACCGGGCTCTAGTCGGTCACCCCTCTTGATTAACCTCGACTATCCGGGTAGCGCAGAGCTTCGGCTTCGACCTCCTAGGCGAACGTCTAAGAAGAATTTAGATTTTCTATAATCGATCCAAGTATTTCCATATTATACGTCTATATTTGTGTTCGTGGCGCGTACGATACGGGTGTGGAGTTTTGACCGTTATTTATATTCGACTTCCGCGACTCTATCGTTCGTTCGTTCACATATTTCTGTTATTTTAGTGGTGTAGAGTTGTCTTATCCACAACATCATAGAGTACTGATCATGATTAATATGAGACATCAGGAGCAGGATTGAGCCTATATAAGACACGTGTTCTATGAGATGTATCATGATATTATAATCTTATTCATGTCTAGTTAATAGTATCAGGCGTTACTTTGCGGAAATCCATGCTATTAAGTGATGTTAAGACTACTTTGCAACAATCCGACACCAACAAATATGTACGATGGTTGGCATATACTTGATTGCTTGCACTTCGTATATATAATAAAAAATGAAGAGTAATAATATATTCCATCATGCATACCACCACCAATACGTGCTTCGCTCCAAAACGGAGCATTATCAGGGTAAGTTGTCTCTGCGAAAGTTATTGTCCAAGTGACATTGTCGTCGCATTGTCGGCCTTTTAAAGCGTAGTCCATTACCCCTCATTATTGTACCGGTTGTACTAGAAATCATACATCATGTATATTTGTTGGCGGCGGATTGTTGCAAAGTAGTTTTAACATAACCTAATTATTCATGTCTTCAAATTATTTTTTGTCGTTGTCAATATTATGACGTCATTGTTATCAATATTTGGTGACAGATTAGTTCTATCAACTAACTTAATTATGGTGATTACATACTGCGTGAGGTTGCTTGCAGATGCAATAAATCATGCGAAATGTCTATAATGTAGCTATTAATAGACATAATATGATAAAGAAGTAAGAGAAATAGCTTAGCTATGCCCTCAATATGCCATATACGTTGACAGTGTTTGAATGGATAAAACCTATATGTTTCTTGGTCTAGTATTTGTAAAGGCCGTCAAAATTTTGTTGTGTTACATTTTAAGTTGCTCGTTTACGTTTTAGTTCAAAAATATTTTAATTTATATGTTGTTTTAGATACCTACATATCTTACCTTGAGTTAGCCATAGTATGTAGATTTCGCCTGCAAAATTTTCAAGCCGTTGTAATGTTTATTTTTTGTATATTTTCCCTTCAATTTTATACTAAGATTAAATTTCTTTATAACATTTTGGATATAATGTAAATAGAGTTAATATTAATGACCTCATTCTATCATTACATCCATGTAGTGCTGTGCACAGTAGATAATTATTAATAATTTATTACGATTCGTAATCTTGTGTAAAACAGTAAATATATCTCTAGATTGATTACACTCGAACCATCCTAGTTTCATTAGTTTAAATTTTGTTAAACTTGCTATTCGGTTGCTTCTTTTTTAAGCTTGGCACTAATTAATGCTACGGAAATTGTCATTACAGGAATAACGCCATTACAGTACCACTTTATATATTTTGTATGTTTTAAAAAATAGGAACTTATTTTTATAAAAGTATCACTGCTCACTAAGTCGCTTTCAAAATTATATATATTTATTTTTAAATCAGTTGAGTTATCTGATTGGCTGATAGGTATTTTTGGAAAAGTGTAAGCTTTTATTTGACTCAGTGTTTATACAATAGTCGTAGACGCGAGAGTTCTAAAAACTATGGATTATAAAATCTGGGGATCGCTTTCATAAGTCATGGAAACATTTTGATAGCGACATATTAACACTGAAGTTTAGCTGTTGACCTGTACGAGTATATCTGAAGTGTGTCGTTTCTCCTCTTTTTCACGCCGCTTGATATCGCGTCACGGTTTGGACACTGGTAAAATTTACGGTACTCCCACACTGCCGCTGCGACGCTCGAACATCGACACTGGCATAACACGACTGCCCGCTATGATCGAACATCGATAATTACATCATGCATTACACGACTTTCACATGCTTACACTGGTTCATATTTTTATTGATACGCTGTTCGCGCGTTGGTTCTTGAACATCACTTCCAATATTTACATGTTTTATATCTCAAATTGGTCTCACGCAATTCCACCACTCCATTTGCCTACCTTGTAATCCGCTTGCTACTGCTTATTTATTTATCGATGTTAATTTTCAATCATGGATTTAATTATTTCCATCTTAATTCTTATTTTTTATTGATTGTATCAATCTTACTGGTACTTATATATAAAATGAATGTATGCATGTGTTTAACTATATTTTTATTTTGGTTTCCTTCTCTCGAAACGGTGATTATTTCATTCGTCCTTTATCTATATTCTTCCATATCTTACTCTTTTAAATTATTTAATTCCTTCACAATCTAATAACGTCACTTATTCCGGTCCCTTACACTCCTTAACATTTTATCATTTATCCTATATTTTTTACTTCCGCATTATGCATTACTCCCGTCCACTGTTCTCCTATCTCGGCATTTACGGCCGTACTTGCACATACATCTGTGGCACACGGCGGGCGGGTCTCGGTGGGCGGGTCTCGGCGGGCGGGTGCGCGCGCAGGGTCCCGGCCGCTGTTCCCGCAGTGGTCGCACCACGTGTACCCGCAGTTCCTGCCCGGTGGGCACCCCGCTCACCGCCACTCGCACTGCAAACTCGAATGCGGCCAACACCAACACACCAACACGCACGCTCACGCACGCATCGCTAATTACCACCGCGCGCACGCAGGTATGACTGCTCGTACGACCTGCACGGAGCGTCCGTATCGCAGGAACGCCTCGAACGTTACTCGGAGAATACTGTAAACCTTCCGCATTGTAATAAACGCTAAAATCAATAGTACCCTCTAATCGAAGAGGTTGAAATCCATCAAGGTAAAAGTTCATCGACGTTCATGAAGTTCATGATATGGCACGATGTCGATGAATATGATTATGATCGATATAGCACGAAGAAAAATAATGAACTATTAAGCTGTTACATACGTTGCCAAAATAAACTATTACATGGTATTAGAATGATGAAGCTGAAGAAAATCCTGCGACGCGAACGCTCGTTTCAACTCAATATGGTCGATGTTCGCGTTCACTGTTTTGTCTGTTGATGGAAAATTCGTCATAAAAGTATTTTGAAACTCTGGTAAAACATTTTAATTCACGATCTGGAATATTCATGACTGACGACAACGATAACTTTGTGAAAACTTATTTTTACCTGTCCTATTGTTTTTTATTGTCCCGTTCCGCATATCCAAATATTTGCTTATCATCGGCGGGTATCCTTAGAAAACTATTGCTTTCTTTAGGCAACCCAGCATTGTTAGGCAGATACCGTACAAATTTGAGTATAGGTAACAGGGCTGGCTTAGTTTAACACGCTTCACACACTATAGGTACATATCAAAAGCTACATGCGTTATTTATAGAATATGTCTAGACTTTTAAAGTGTTAATTACATCTATAATCATATCTGTGATCAATATATGTTCATTGATGACGAAGATAAATTCAATAAAGGACAAAACAGTGTTGATTGGCACCGCTTATGCACTGCTGTGAACATTTTTCGTTTGGTGTTTTATGGTTTGCCTCATCATCAACTTAGTTTTACGAGTGATTCTATCATATATCATCATCACACGTGCATGCATCATGTTCATCAATGAATTTATAGTCTTCATTCTAAAATGAGGGCGAGATTAATGATTTCGCAATATTTATTATAAACATTGCATGTTTTTGATACAATAATATTCTGCTGTGTAATATATATGTTTTATGTTTTTTTACCTTCAACGTTAACTATTTGGAAACCTTTTAATCTCGCACTCTATTTTAGGACATTTTTAAATGATGCTTTAAACAGATAAATGGTCATAAGTAAAAAAAAATCATAAAACATTACAATTACTAACTCTTATCCGATTCTAGATCAGTAAAATATTAACGGCTTTTCCTATAAATAGAGAATAAGACATTTGTTCGTCGTTAACAAGTAATGATTAAAGTTTACCCAGATTCCAACCTGCTTCTTCAAGCTATTGTTGTTGTGAAAACACTACGATTGTCGAAAGAAGAAAACGCTTATTTATTTAATTTGTTACATTATTTTATGTTCCCATAGATCACAATGGCGATGACGTCGAATACGCCATGATTGTAGTGGACGAAAACAATTCAACCATGAATGAACTGGACTCGCCATCCATGAAGGTAAGATCACTTGCATCTTAACAATATGACTATCGCTTACCATTAAGATTCAAATTAGCATGTAAAGATTTTATTACATATTACAGTATATTTAGTAGGATTACCTTGTCTTTCTTGATTCGTATTTGTCATTTGTAGTTCTTTACGTTGAAGTATTGACTGTAGGTCTTCTGCTGCTCCATAAGGCGGTCTATGACATTAAAATTTTATTTTTGTAAAGTATTTAGTATTATCGGATTCATCTGTATATCAACTTTGATCGCGGACGTTTGCTTTTACCATCGCAATTTCTATTATTATTTCTACTTCAAGAGTTATATTGTTGTATTCAGTTTATGGAATAACGGTATCTTGCGCAACTATAGACATTCAAGGAATTGCTTCTTACATCGCATTTTGATTGTACTAGTGACACTTAGGTTCAGATCGCATAACTTGTGTCGTTAGTACAATTTAATAAATGTCATTTACTGTACTTATGTTTAGCAAATATCGGCAACCATTTTTATGATATCGTTTACTCTAACATTTATTGAGATCATTAGCATGCTCCAGATATGGGAAGTAGGTATGGTGTCTTTTAATTTTTGTCTTAGAATTTCTAAGTATATTAGTATCCTCATTTAAATATCCATAGTTAAATAGATTTAGGTTACCCTTAGCGAATACTGCATGACAAGCGATCCTCGATGAATGCAGTTCATGAATTTGTGTTTGGCAATTTCGTTTGCTATTTATATTGCCACCATTGGTTTTCGTTGTCGCTCAACGTGTCGTGTTACCGTATATGTTTCGGTGGTCTCATTGTCACATTGGACGCTTCTTACATCCGTTTTTTATTATTTTTTGCCATTGCGTTAATTCGATGAAGGACGGGAAGGAAAGCGTGGCCGAAATTGAAACAACCACGGACGAAGTGAAACCGGACGCTGTCGATAAGCCGAAGGAAGAGCCGGCCGACAGAGCAGAAGTGACGCCATCTTCCCAAACCAACGACAAATCAGAATTGTCGCCATCTAGCGAGAAGGAGGAACCGCTCTTCAAATCGAGCCTACGCGTGAAAATTCATCCTAAGCCCAAGGTTAGTTGGGGTGTGGGAATGAAAAGGCCGATTGCTCTGTCCCTTTCTATTAGATGCGTTCTCTTCTCGCGTTTGGTGGTCTTCTGAGTCCTTAATATCTAGTTATTAGAATATATTATTTGCTTCACTTTAATGAGGTCCTATTTTATTCCTATTTTTATTAATTAAAATATCAGCATTTTTTAAATCTGTGTTCAATTATAAAAATATGTAATTGTATTTAATTTCTGCCAGAATTTATATATTTATAAGATTTTTAAAATCCTTAAATGGTTATTACAGACGACTTATGGACGGCTTTCAAATCAGATTACGTTTTATAAAAAGTACTCTTGAAAGGACCTCATTTCAGCGAATCCGTAAACTTCATCTGCTCTGATGTAGAATCTTCTTTAACAGTGTTTGTAAAGATAACATCTTCTTAGCGTACTAAACAATTGTTATTATCCTGTTGTAAGCCACCCAACGCAAGGCCGAAACCCTTGCCGGAGATAACAGTGTCGGTGGTCAACCTGGTTTGTACACATTGATACACACACGAGTTATAGTGTTCACACGACCGCCTCGTTGGTTCTGGAAGCCTGGTACTTACTGATACGTAGCATTTTGTATACAGTATATATATTTTCTAAATTGGATAATAATAAAATCTCCAATCCATTAACTTTACTAATTGGGCATTTACGCTACTGCATGTTTCCTAATCTTGTCTAGTTGTGTAACAAACATGGCTTACAATATTTACAAGGATTCCCGATTATGAGAGTTTAAACGTGTATTCTCATCAAGATATACTTATTAAAATATATTTCACAATTGTTCGTAGATATGAATGCGAAAGCAGATGAGAGTGTGCTCTACTCTGTACAGTAATTCTCTAACCCGCTTATGTGGAAAAAAATGCACTAATGTCAAGATGATATTTTAAAGAATTAAGACGCAGTGAGTTTAATTATTAAAAAAGTATAATTCTAAAATGTATTTCTGGACGGTCAGTTTATCTGTGGGTATGTAAATACGACATATCTTGAAAAACTCAATCAATCGGATACTTTTTCTAATAGCTGCAGTCTTTTATAAAATAGAAGCCTATTGGAAATCACTACTGTACCTTTTCGTTAATTTGTTATGATGCGCCATCTAGTGAATATGTGTATTAGCTCCATGCTGTTCGATTTGTGTCATGTAAAAATATAATAGAGGGCGCTTTTCTACGTCTAGCAATGCGTAATTTAAAGGTGGTAGAACTTTAGTTCCACCCGAGTCGGTACCACTGCCACTTATCTAAACCGCTATAAAGCAGCACTTTTGATTCGGTCGAAAAGTTGTGGATGCCGGGTACATTTTCAAGCGACGTGGCCATCTTTGTCCTCACGTATAGCAATAGCATTTGCATATGACCTCAGATACCATTTGAAGTTTCTTTGAGGTTTAATGTAGATGTCCGTGGGCTTCAGTGGCAAATTAACATCAGATGTCCTGCAAGCTCGTTTGCTACTCGTATTGCATTAAAAATATATAGGAGCATTTTAGCGTTGCAATGTAGATGTCGGTCTGCGATTTTTTTTATTTTTTTTAAATATATTGGATATCTAACTGACGTATAAGATGTGCACTTGAAATTTCTGATTTATTTTGTATGAAATTCGGTTGGTTGGATAGTCAAAGTGAATTTAACCTATACCAAAAAGCGAACTCAACTTAGTTGTTTACGTTACCCAGTTAGTCTTTGACCACTTTTACCTTTAACTTCTACTCTCGGAAATATCTAACTGTTATGACTCAGATTTCCAGCTCCAATGAAGGCAATCCACATCAAAAGTAAAACACGCTTGTCACGTATGTATCAAAATTTTCCGCGTGTTTACACAAATAGGCTAAAGCTCAGCTCACAGGAACTATGTGTAACTATTATGTATATATGATAATGATGATCTACGCACAAGCACCTCACACATGATTAACTATTGAGTTGTTACAAAGAATTCAGATTACGATATATATCGAACACACACTTCTTTTTTTTGTCTCGATGACATTGTACTGAATAAAGTATAAGATGATACAAAAAATAAATAATATTGTAAATTATTTTGTTGTTACTTGTTACTTGTATTTCTGCAAGTAATATAACTTTTTGTTGTTGATACTTCATTTTGTATAAAATCTTTCATTACAAACTGCCCTTAAAATATTCGTATATCGTACCTGTCCAGTACTGATTCGTTATTATAAAACCTAAGTATGACTATTAACGTACTTAGTGTTTGTTGTGTACAATAGGATAATATATGTACTGTGTCCTAGAAACATTTATTATGTGTGTACCGATTTTATGACATAAAATGGAAGTGGATTTTACTAGTTTTAAATAGTTACCTACCTATTGAAATAAATTCGTAAGTATTTATTCATATCTATGTTTTGACCAATGGGTAGAACAGCAAATATACTGAAAATTCTCCTCTTATTTTCACTATTAGATGAATAGATTATATCTAATTATGTTCATACATGTATTGCATGCCGTGTGCTTTGCTTGCTTTCACAACCCGTCTCGTTTGCATGTGACTGTCACCGAATGCTATATAATATTTCCCCCATTTTTATAATTTGATATACTATAATGAAATTGAGTTTTTACTTCAATAAGTTTATTTTACAAATATTTAACAGAAATAAAACTTCCCCGTCGCCCGATTTAAATATATTATGTTTTGGAATTAAATATAAATATGGATTG
Organism: Euriphellus phraxanor; assembly: GCA_018249515.1. NCBI lineage: Eukaryota > Metazoa > Arthropoda > Insecta > Lepidoptera > Hesperiidae > Euriphellus > Euriphellus phraxanor. The sequence continues at coordinate 10,988 of DWKO01000025.1, forward strand.
TATAATGTATTACGTACTAATTATATACAAATGCAGTGCCCATTGACTAGATTCACCATTTTTAACGCATAGAAAATCTTGATACAAATCTTTATGATAGAAAATAATTGGGGCATCTCACGTTATATAAAATGTATGTACAATGATTTACCGGTATATATTAAATAATTGGTCGTCGACTAAACATTATACTTATAATACATATTTATTCTGGGTGTACTATTTTAACTACAGTACCCAATTATGAACACTTGAGAAATAACTAGAAAATGAAATCTGTTTCGCGGGTATTTCGCCACCACTGACCCATCGTAAGGTGTTTGTAACTGAGTGAACATTTTCGTAGAGCGTGGACTCTATCGAGGACGCGGGCTCGTTCCACCTCAACTCTACAGAAACCACTAACAACGACCCGGAGACCTCCAGCGAGATCGCCATGGACGATAATAAGCACCCCGTAAGTAGTTATCTATCCACTCTTCTGTACTATATCATCTTAAACTTTTCATTGACACTATGCGTTAATTGATATGCAATTTACATAAAAATAGTACCTTATATATTTTTGCTTAATGTAATGTAATGTATATAGTCAGTCAGTCAAATGTGTTAACCGACCCGAGGAATCTTATCACACATTTATCACATATCTGTTGCTACTCCTAGGAACCAAGTATAAAGAATATAACAATTACACAAAGCTGTAACGCCGTAATACGCGTGATGGTGTTGCCACCGTTGGCGATTATCAAAAAATTAAATAATCGTTAACATCCATAATGGAATTAATATGATTATTTTTATTGCAAGTGCATTCATTTGAATTAGCGTATTTTATAAATTAAATGTTTAAGTCTTCCGTATACTTTTCAATTCCTTTTACCGTCTTAGCTAGCGCACGTTTCCATTCTCTTAACTATTACACGTGTCCCTCGCTACATTGCAGGTGAGCAACGACGAATCGTGGACGGACGTGAACCTGAACGAGGAGGGCGAGCGCGGCCCCGCCACCGTCGCGGGGCGCGCCAGGGACCACGAACCCAACGTGCACGAAGGTAGTCTCTGCGGCCCAACCTCGGCTTTGTATTTTTGAGTCATGTCCAAAAATTAGTTCAGACCGGATATCAAAAGTAGAACAAACCGCTTGTCAAAGAGACAAACCGTTTGTCAAAAAGATCTACAAACCGGGTATCGACAAACAGTGCGCGTATGTAGCGACGTGGTTGTCATGGCATACTATATGTGTGCGCTCACAAACGTTTTTGTGGGAGATGACCACTGGCACTTTCATATACATATGTATGTGTTGTTTGTACACCTTGTTTTCCTGCTGCATTGCTGCTGCGTGCATTGCGCGCTAGGTATTTCTGTGCTTTATCCGAAGCATTTGACTATATAGAACATAAAACTATATTGTTAAAATTAGGACATTGTGGTATACGGGGAATATATGTTAGTGCTTAAGTCTTATTTAGAAAACAGATTACAACGAGTACAAGTAAAAGGATCCAAATCTTCGGGCTTCTGTGTAGACGTTCCTCAAGGATCTATTTTAGGTCCATTTTCATTTTAATATCTGTAAATGGCACCCCACATGACACAACATTTGTAATGTTGTGTTGTTTGCTGACGACACATATTGAACAGACAAATTGAAAAAAACTAATAACATAAATGAGGCTCTTCAGAGAATTAATGGGTTTAGCGCGAAGCGCGAACAATCTCGTTTTAAATAATAAAAAAACAAAATGTGTTGAGGTTACTTTGCTCAATACAAATACAAATACAACTAAAACAGCTGATTATGGGTGTTACCACTAACAGACAGCGCCTGAATTTGTGGATAAGACAATTTTCTTAGTTACATATAGCTTTTTGCAGTACAACGCTCATTTAACTAGTTAATGTAGCAAACCTAGTTCTGCAACTTATGCTGTAAGAAAACTAGACCCATACCATAATGATCGCTGAGATGGATAAGCGTCTTT
>DWKO01000026.1:0-12955 GCA_018249515.1 Euriphellus phraxanor
ATGCAGTCAATCGATATGGTAAAGCAAAAATCTCTCAAGCAAGCATTGATTCTTGCAAATAAAGATCTTAAAATTAAATAAAACCTACACATCGGTTATATTTCAATATTGATTCTGGGGGACTGATAGGTATAGCAGTCACTATTTACATACTTGTACTCGGAATTGAGCTTTCAAAAACTATTTCTTTTATAGAGGGAATCAATTTATTGACATTCCTAAACTCTTTTCTGTTCTCTTTCGCAAGTCGATGTAATCCTAATCTATATTTAACTACTAAAATTATCAGTATCAATGAAGAAGTACCAAAATAGACGCTGCAAATAAGTGTTTTGGCATATTATCCGATGCATACTTATGATAATTTTAGTATTGTAAGCATAAGGGCCAAAGAAATAAGAAAAGACAGTAGTAGGTATGCCGGACTTTCTTTTGTTTTTGGGCCCTTGATGGTTTTTTATACAAAATTAATAATGCCTCAATTATAAAAAGTTGTTTCTAAACATCTCCAAATCCATTAACAATTAATTTTGAACCAACGACAGCAACACGATAAATAAGTTTAATAGTTCCAGATATTTCACAGAGTTCACTGCGGCAGGCCCCATTCAATATTTTAAATGTAAAATGATCAGTCAGTATTTTGTTTATAATGGCAATAAATCATTTTCGTGGCCCCCGTTGACTTGTTTTCAATTTCCTATTCCGTTTATCGAACATTTTGATAAATAGCTCGCGGCCCCGAGTATGTTTGGTTAAACTCAACAATTTCTTCCTTCCCGCAGACGCTTTCTCTTTTCACGCTAAATAAATTTGCAATATCTGACATATTTCCCTATAAATTGTTTTTGTTCATCTTGAATAACAGATTGATCGCTATTTATTGGATATCATCTTTTAGCCTTCAACGATCCAATCATATCGCATATCTTCAATTTAAGTTGATTGGATTTGCAAAATTGTTTTTATAGGCAATGAAATGGATATTGAACACTCGGGTCATCAAATATCGTTCCATTTATCGTTAATTTGAACTTGATATTTTCTATGCAGTGATAGTTAAGTAGGGAGATTGGAGCTTCTCGTGTAAAAGGAAACCATCTGAGGAAACCTGCACATCTGAGAGTCCTTTAGAAAGTTCTCAAAGGTTTAAAAAGTCCACTAATCGACACTTGGTCAATGCGGTTGACTATGGTCCAATATTTCTCATTTTGAGAACAAACCTATCAGTCGAATTATAATCGTTTGATGCCAATTCAATAACACTATCTGTTGAAGTTGTTTTAAATTAAAATTGATTTCTAACCTTATGTTGAAATAATAATCTATTAATTTCCAATCCAAGCTTTCAAGATATTTATTCATTTCACATTGCAAATAAAGTCAGTGGAATCATAGAAGAGTCCCTCTCTACTTAATGTATGTCAGTAATGAAACCCAATAAACGTAGCCAGCTAATGAAAAACATCAGATCAATACACATCATTGATCCAGTGAATCCATTTAGGTTGCCCATGCGTATTCCAACTAATTCACTCCATGCTCTGGAAGCATCAGTAAATTACCCACATGAAAGGTGAACGTTGAATGCGAAGAACGTCGGGTAAGGCCATTCATTTACAAGGCCCGCTCGGCTTCATTAGCCTAATTGCCACACACAAAGGGGAAATGGTGAAATTTTATAGCCGCTTTTCATCTTTTGTTGCCTAAACATCCAAATAGTGTAGATGAGAACGAGAATTTTGATGCCATTATGAGGACGGCTCGAGTTTGCGCCGCGTTGAGGGTTTCTGTTATGCGATGTTTATGGCAGTTTAAATGGGCACTGCTACTGTTTTAGCGTTAGTTTCGCATATTATGTTAGCTTATTAAAACATTTTAGCAGTAGCTGCTCTGTCCATCATAATAGGACATTATTTGGGAACCTCAAAATCTTCTTTAATAACACAAATACCAAAACATGTTGTAATATTAATATGCTTTGATGTTTGGGTTTATACTTATATACTACTTTAGGATCTTTTTTCTATATTTTTTCTTTTTTTCTAGTAATATTTCGGTTGGTTAGAATTCTAACACGATTTAAAATCGATTCATTTATCTTTAAAAAAATGTAGTCCACAAATGTATAGTATTTCAATTCTTCGTTTACAAAGTTGGAGCTTAATTCTAGTTGTTTTTTCTAATCGCTAACCCCTAACCATTACGAATGGTAGAAAACGACCGTTACAATTCAAATTCAATTTGCGCCATCAATTTCCCGCTAAAAGTTCTCGTCGCAAAACAAACAAACGAGGGCTTATAGACGATGCAGTTCTCATTACTGGAGGTGGGTCCCGTACATGATTTGTTGTGATATTGCAGAGAGAGTGCGCAGCGGGTGATCGCAAACTGCATTCACATATCCCTATAACGTGCACGCAGTAATAACCATTAGGACTAAGGGAATTACGACTAAATTCCTGCGTAAAATTCAATCGTGGAATTTAATTCCAAAGGCCTCCTACCACGTTATGGGCAAGCGACAAGGGTCTGTAAACGATTGGATTCAGTATCTCCAATCTCACGAAGCTGGATATACGACTGGCACTGACAAATGTTTACACAGTGTACAAATTTCAACATTAACCCTCCATAGACAGCGGGGTGCATCAGACCCCAGCCGATTCATTCTTCACTTAGCTTTTTATTGTAAGTTAAAGTTTGCATAAAATAAATATCTCTGGCTGTATTTACTGTTTCGTGTTTACCAATTTTCTGTACGCGTAACGTCCAATGTTCTAATATCAATACTTGTTCACGTCCCTCACATCCCAATATGATGTATTGAGAATACAGATTAGAGTTACAAAGCGTGAACATATTCTAATGTTCTCTCACTTCCTGCACATTATTTTAAGAACATACTCTTTCTCATTGCGTGTTTCGGAATACACTATTTATGAGGAAGAATAATTTATCACTACCATAAATACCCTGTGAGTCTGTCAAAAAAGTATTTATGAAGGTAAGCATTTGATGGGTTAATCCGATAAGCACGTATCACACGCAAATTAATTCCGGTGACGTTAACGTTTTACGAGGTTTTAGTTAACGGCTACGTACCGAAACCGAGTAGCGGATGTTAAGTGATTTATAGATTTTGAAACTCGCCGCCCATAAAATTCATGGGACTTGAAACTTGTTTATATTGGAGATTTATCGATATGGCATATTTTACGGCATCACTACAACGCTGTAAACCCATTGGTTGGGAAGTAATGGCTTGTACCGAGGTCTTGATTGGTTTTTACTGTTTTGGAAGTGAAACACTTGTAATCTTTCCCAAAAAGTCACTTTATGATGTTTCATTGTTTTTTGTTATTAACAATCCGTGTCTGGTGAAAAATTTCATTACAAGACACTTTAATTTTGTCACAAGAGACGAATTTTCAATAAATGCTTTTGATAAAATAATGAATAGACGTCTAAAAATAGCCTCAATATTTTCGATAATTCCGAGATTTCTAATTATTTTCAGATTAGACTTCAATTTTGCTTCTTTCTTGTTTTTGTGGAAAATACACGTGAATACTACATACATACATCAAATGAAACTAACGTTTTTCCATTAATATTAACGGATGGATTTATATTAATGAATCAAAAGTTATCAGATTATTATTACCCCACTACGGTAAAGCCAAAAAGAATGTAATCCATCCATTCATCAATCAGCCTGTAGAAGCCTACTGCTGGACATAGGCCTTCCTCAATTGGCGCCACTCCACACGGCCCTGTACCCTTTGAAGCTAACAGATTCCCGTTGTCTTCCTCAGTCAGTCCACCTGGTAGGAGGACGGCCTGTGCTCTTTATACCTAGACGTGGTCGCCATTCGCGAAACTTTCTTCCCAAACGGTTGTCGGCCGTCCGAGAGACGTGGCCAGCGCATTGCCACTTCAGCCTGCTAATTCTCCAACCGACTAAAAACCCGACGGGTGTTCCACCGCTTTATTGCGGGGCGGAGCCACGGGAACGCTCTCGCACATTCCCGCGGCTTCGCCAGTGGCTTACTTGTAAGCGTCAATTAAGCATAAGCTAAATGCTGTTTTGTCTCTTTCTATAGATGTAATTTCTAAAGGTGCGAGAAAGAAACAAAACAGTACTTAACTAAACTTTGCGTAACGTAAATAAACCGTTTGTTTATAAAATTTGATAAATAATAACAATAATAACTGACTGACAGTGACAGTGACTCTGATGTCGATGAGCCGCGGTCACTGTTTTGACATATAAATAAATAAAAAGACATTACTCACGGATTGTCCTCAGAGGTGACTTCCAGCTCAGTTATCGGATTTTGATTCAAATTTAAATATAGCAAATTTTTGGTTTCCGCTAACTCTTGGGGAACGGTCGTCAGCTTGTTGTCACTGATGTCCAACCTCTCGAGATATCGGGGGGTGTGGAGGAATTTGTCCGGGATCTCTTTTAACTGGCAGGAGCGCATTCGGAGAACCTGGGATATAAACGTATTGTATTTATAGTGTTACAGCGCCATCTATTAATAAGTAGGACTTTCACAAAGTTGTAATTACACGTAAAAAATAGTATTTTAACTTTATTGTGAAAACATTATCGTTACAGAAGTATATTTTACTCAAATTTAATTTAGCTTGAGTTATAAATTACGTATGTAAGTACAATTATTATTTTACTTTTAGAAACATACACCATAACATATTTTAAATATACTTTGTATTAAAAAGTTTATGAGAACCTACCTTCATATTCGGCAAGCTGGAAATGGCGATCAGGGTAACATGGTCGATAGTGGTAAAGGGGTTACCACTAAGGTCCAATTCTGTCAGCTCAGGCAGATGTTCAAAAACGTCTTGATTTAGGGAATGTAAATCGTTATAGGCGAGACTGAGGACTTTCATTGAAGCGAGTGGTTCGTATTCTTCTGGGGAGAATCGACCCTGGAATAAATAAAAGCTTGTAACATTTAACAAAGATTAACTATTAGGTTACTTGAAATATCCTTAATGAGATTTAAGTTCGTTCCTTGTTGTTTAGCCTTGTTCTACGCGACTTAATACAGTTAAATAACATCACTAACGTGATTCAGGATAAAAGTGGCGCCATCTTTTATCGAATAGTAAAATGTAAAGAGTAAAAATACCACACTTTAGAAAAGATAATATTTGAATTATTAGCTACTTTGTCCACGTAACTGCACGTTGTACAGGAAGTCGTCAGACGGCGAAACAGTTTCTTGTTTTATAAAACAGAATTATATTGTATCATTTGTTACTCTGAATCTGAATAACCTATTCTACTTTATTGTTTGCTTAATACAACTATTTCAAAAATAAAATCAGTCAAATAAATATCTTTTCTACTCGACGACAGATAGAGCCATATGAGTAGAAAAAGTACCTCAAAAGCATGTGGACTGAGCTTCGCAGCTGTAAGCTTGTTATGGCTGAGGTCCAACGTAGTCATCTGCTGCAGGTCCTTGAAACTGGCGTTCTCTATAATCTCTATAGAACAACGCGAGAGGTTCAAAATCTGAATTGGCAGCTCTGCGATCGCTGTTATGTTCGTAAACTTGTTCTCACTTAGGTCTACTGTCGTTGGTTCCAGTTCTTTTAGTACTGAAAAGATGATGGTGATGTATAATAACGATAATGTAAAAAGTATTTTTATGTATGTTATATTTGTAACCGTGTGTGTGTCTCAACATTATATTCACATACAAACATTACTACGTACCATATGCGTATTTTACCAAAAAAACAACCGACTTCAAGGGCGATATGGAGGTATTCGTCCATTTGTCGCGCAAATATTTAATGCAATTTTAAGACTTACATGGTTTTCTCATGGATGCTTTCAAATAAAAAAAGAATCATCAAAATCCGTTCGTCGTCATCGTCGTCGATCGATCATCAAAATCGAAAGTTATGAGGTAATAAACATTAAAAAAATAGAGCCACCTTCTTTTTTGAAGCCGGTTGAACTAAATAAAAATGAAACGCCAGAAAATTACTTACATTTCCACTCATCCATATCAAAGAAGTCTGTGAGACTCTGATCAAAACAATCAACTTTATTTGTTTCACATGTACATTTTCTGCAAATTCCTGTAGTTTTCCAATCCACTGAAAAATATTTACATTCGAAAAATATTATTGGTCACGCTATTGCACATTAGATGGCACTGTTGCCAATTTTAATTAATTCAACAAGTTTGTTTCATTTTGTGAACAACTACTAAATATTAAAATATACTACTACTATCAGTTATCGATATTACGCTATTTAATGCCACTGTGCCATGAAATTGAATTTAATGAAAAAAATGCAAATTAATGCAAAACATCATTTCTTCTAGTATAACTAAACACTCTACTCGACGCTAGATGGCAGTACTTACCAGCATTAGTAACGTTATTGGACTCCGCATTAACAAGAATCATAACGCTCAAAAATATAAAAACAAGTCGTTTGTCCATTATGGCTGAAAGGTGAAAATATTTTCAATGAGTCAACTAGTTCAACAGAAACACAATATTGGGTTATCTGTGATATCATTATCAAAATATTTTATCTGTGTAGTTCCTCATAATTCCTATTTATTTTTAAGAAAGTGATTTTCCAAGACGATAATAATATTTGTATTTGTTGAATACAAATCAAACTTCTGTATCCGTGTTGGTGGCTACCACAAGTTGACCATCTGTAGTGTGGTCCAAGCCAGTTGTTGCAATGAATCGCTTTTTAGCGATAAAGATTTGTTTTGTATTTAATTCTTATATCAGTCATATGTACGTTTTCATCATATTTCGCTTCCATGTATTCGCTTCGCTTATTTCGCTTCCGCTTATATACGGCGGATTTTATAGTAATAAGAAATACATATTGTTATGTTTTATAAACCTATACACAATTATTATATAAAATCATGGAATGAAAATTTTATTTTGGCCAGTTTCCTATATCTAAATATGAACGATTTTTGTTACTTAGTAAACCATAGACAACTATTATTTGGAAACTTACTGATGGTATCAACTGTTTGCATTCGGATCTATGAAATGACAGTAACTGTAATTGCTACAAACTTTTTAAATTAGGTGTCTGGGATAAAAGTATGACTAGAATAGAAAAAAGCATTCTTGTTTTGTTTTTAATTAGGACTCTGGGATAAGTATTACTAAAAAAGACAAAAGCAGTCTTGTTTTTTTTAATCGGGATTCTGGGATAAGTATGACTAGAATAGACAAAAGCAATCTTGTGTTTTTTTAATTGGGAGTTTGGAATAAGTGACTAGAATAGACAAAAGCAATCTTGTGTTTTTTTAATTGGGAGTTTGGAATAAGTGACTAGAATAGACAAAAGAAGAATGCAGTCGACCTGATAAGTCACTGAGTAATGTAACAAGAGCAACAAACGAGCGTGCAGGACATCTGTGAAATAGTCACTGCACACCTTGAACATCTACTTTCGACCTCAAACAACAAGTCTTATCTGAGGTTATATGCAAATACGTCGCTACTCCTGAGGACTAAGATGGTCGCCTCGAATGATACAAAAACTTTACCTGCTATCCCGGCTCGGAGCACTTTCAAATATGATAACTAAGCCACAGATTACATACGCTATTATTTTACGCACTTATTGTTACAAATTAACTTGAAAATCACAAATTGTGCCCAATATTCGAGTTCTACAGATACTGCGAGTAAAATGGCTGACAATGGTTTGTATCTTATCGTTATTTTATCACCTTAACTGTTATCAGTAAAGTGCAAGGTGCGGCGCGAGTGTAAGCGTTATTAGCTTTTTAATATTATGTACCAGGTACTCACGATAAGCTGTTTTTTATTTCCCGATATTTCGAATCAATCGCATGGCTCGTGGTCACGGCGAAACTACGGTGGCGGGGGAGAAACTGTTGACAGGCACTAAATAAAAAACATACAAGTACATAATATTAACACGTTCAAATTCCTCGATTATATAAGTCTAAAATCATATGATCCATTGGATATAGCATAGTTTATGACGTAAATGGTTTTTCTAATATACAATACTTTTACTTTTAAACACTTGTACTGTCTTATAGTTAAGTAAAACATTTATTTCTCTCCCTCGGGAACCATTTTTTTCTTCCGGATAAAAGTTAGCCTATTTCCTTTTCCGCGCCCCAGACAATGTGTATACAAAATTTCATGAGGTTCGGTTAAATAGGTAAAAAATGGAAGGATAACAGTTATGATCTATAATTTAAGTATAATGTCAATAAGACTGCCAGTATGGAGCAGTAACTATCATACCGGATGACACTGAGCGGTAGTCGGGTTCGATCCCCGCCAAATATTTTAAATGATGACTCACTTACTCACAGGGAATCCTACTAAGTAATGTATGTATAAAGTCTTGTAGTAATCCTACTGAGTAATGTTACATACATTACTAGTCAAAAGTCAAAAATAAATTAAAAATGAAGACAATTTATTGTCTTGCATAAGTTAATTAACTAACAAATATGTCGCTTAAGTATTCATTTTTGGACTAATTTATGGAAATATAAATGTTTATTTATAGATGTTATTTCCGTATCACTCTACGGCATGTTCATATTATTGCTACAGAAACTATAATAACGCCGAAACGCAATAATCTGGCAAATTTCCAACGCATTAAATCCATCTAATGTGCAATCTATGTCGAAATAGATATTCAATTGGAGTATTGTTTACGTAAAACAGGAAACTGTTATAGCCGCAATACGTTGCCTTAAGATTTAACTATGGTATGTGCATGTGATTATTCGGGTGTGGCGTGGATATCGGGGATTTAACCGAATCCGCCGTGTGTATGAATCCTAAATTTGTTTTAATAATAAGAGAATAGATTAAAAGCATTAAAAGCTGCAATCCGACTATGGAAACGGGTTTGTTTGAATTGTTTAAAAGGTGGTAGAACTTTCGCCAGGTGGTACCACCGCCACTCTCATAATCTGTAAAACAGTACTTGTGTTTCGGTTCGAGAGACGTGGATGCCGGTACACTTACAAGCGAGGCGACCATCTTTGGCAATGAGTGGCAACGTATTTGCATATAACCTCACACCTTATTAGGGATTTAGTGTGGATGTCCACGGGCTGCAGTGACTACTTAACACCAGGTGACCTGCACGCATCTACATAAAAAAATCTTAATTTGTTTTAATAACAAGAGTATAGATTAAAAGTTACAACCTGACTATGGAAACCGGTGTATATACCCTAACTTGTTTTATAACTAGAGAATAAATGAAAAGCTCCAACCAAACAGAAATCGAATCGAATAGGCCATATTCGTGGCCATATAGTTGAAATATAGTAGGTAAATTAAGCTTAGTATATTTTAATATTGACTAAATTATATTTATGAACTCAGCATTCTCTTCGCTTTCATTTGATATGTGACTCAATATGCATTAGATTTTTTTAGATTTCACTCTTTATCTATAACGTCATTCTATATAATTTTGTTGGATAAAACGGCCTATGTCACCCGGACCATTTATGAATCGATTGACTCCTCATTATCAAAATCGGTTAAGGTGTACGACGCATATGCATTGATTGCTAAAAACATAAACCCTTCCTGTTATCGAGTCAAATAAAGTATCGAAGCATGGTTTCGGAAAACATGGCATTACGATAGATTTTGATCCCATAGTCAGGTGACGTTTCAATCTTAAGTATTGTTGAAATCAATAAAGAATTTTTGGTTTTGATTCCCATTTATCCCGTGGGAACATTTTTTATTCATCTACACACGTGTCGTCATTATTACCTTAACAACTACCTGAAAATGTATGTCCAAATTGAATTATAATTCAATTGAAATATTCATCAAAATGACACGAAATATAAGGACATAGTCAGGATCCTGGAATAGAGGGCGGGAGGGACTCATTGTCACACTTATCCGGGGTCCGCGCTTGAGTATTATTATATCACGCAAAAATTGGCCATACAATTTAATTTTACTCCTCAATTCAACATCATATTTATTTTGGTTACGCCTACGAGGGCACTTACAAATTGCCCGTACAATATTTTTCTTAACCTACTGCCGCTTCGGAACGCCGCCTTAACTGAAAAGAGCCGGCAAGGAACTCAGCGGACCTGTATGTCCAATTTTTTATGTCTGAATATTACTCAATAAGTCAATTTAGTGGATGTCTTTTTCTATAATCATTATTATAACAGATGTTGTTGTGTTTGGGCGCAACGCTCTGGCTTGCTGCCAAACAGTACAGCGCCATCTATCCGCCCTGATGCCGCCCAACACTGAGTAATGACAGTTCGTGATACAACAAGCGCGCCACAAAATTAAGCTTTGTATTTACTTGACTTTTTTATATTATTTTATATAATCTAGCAATAAGGCAGACGGGCCACCTGATGGAAAGCATTCGCCTTCGCCTTGGACACTTCCAAGACCGGAGGAGTCGCCAACGCATCTCCGGCTTTCAAAAAGAGATCTTTTGCCACATTTCTCGATTCCATCTATTTTGTTTTTGATATTGCGGTTTTATAGTTTGCAGCTTTTTATGTCTTACCTAGCGATAAAGCAGACATGCTGCTTGACGGAAAGCAGGCGCCATCGTCTATCAAGAAGACGTCGCCAGCTTTCAAGAAGAGCTCTTTGCTGCATTTTTCTTGAAGAGCCCCACGTCACAGCGTTCCGGGAATACATCGGAAGGAAGTTCGTTCTACAGTTTGAACGTTCGCGGTAAGATAGAGCGCGCATATTGAACTGTGGAGGACCGCCATAAGTCTAGTCGATGAAATCAGCAATAATTAGTGACTCTCCAGTCTTACTTCTATTGTACCTCTAATATTAGAAATTAGTCCTACTTCGACGCAACAATTTAGTTAATATAAAAAATCCGACGAAGTGAGTTACGTCCGTTTATTATTCGAAGTCAGTTAAAAATGTTTCGACAATATTCGGGTAACAAAAAAATTCCAATTAATAAAACAAATAATTGTTAAAATTAGTTTTAGTTTAATGAATAATACGAGAAAAAATACAAAAGCTGCAATAAAATGCACTAATTATTAATATAAAATAATAAAATGCTACAGCGAAAGTGAATTTAGTTTTATCGTAAACCAAACACATTAAAATGCAATTATAAAATTATAATCCACACACGGACCACTCACGACATCTTTACCTTGATTCGTAAAAGATAGGATGGTTTCAAAAGAACGTACACAAAGGAATACCATAAGACCGGGAAAGTGTAATGTTAGTTCGGATATTTGCCGTGACGGGCTAAAAAAGTGTAGTTTTGCCCCACGGAAGAAACCTCTTGCATTTGCTTCAGTGAGAGCGCTTCTATTCTGTACGGGAGCCTGTGTCGCCGATTTTCTCTAAACTCACACACACACATTGGAAAAGTACCTGGTATAATATAACAAACAGTGATATAACTGGCCACAATTTAAAATTCAGTTTGGGCATAATACTAATATTTGTTATTCAAAGAGTCTTATCTTATATATATATAACCAATCAAACCATATTATATTATCATCATCCCACTACTGTCCCACTGAAAGATTGGTCCACCGCGCTGGCCAAATGCGTGTTGGAAGACTTCACATACCTCTGAGAACATTATGGAGAATTCTCAGGCATGCAGGTTTCCTCGCAATATTTCCGTTGAGGTTAAAGCAAGTGATAATTAATTTCTAATACGCGCATAATCTCGAAAAATCTGAGGAGCGGCTGGAGTTTGAGCCCCGGATCTCCCGAGCGCAAGGCAGAAATCTTACCATTAGACTATGAAGGATTATATAAAATAGTATAACATAATAATTTAAACTAAGCCCCATATAAATTAGTTTCCGTGATGTCTTAATGACGAGAAAACTTATTCGACCAATCTCGACGAAGCCGATGTTGCGGCAACATAATTGACAAAAACGTGACGAAGCCGCGGGGCTATTCCACTTAAGTTGTTGTTTTTGTGTCTATTTATGTTGTTTGAATGGCTGTCGCTATATTTTTTAACATTTTTTGGCCCGTCGATTGGTGCTATATCTTAAAGGCATCACCCTCAAAAATTAATACTTATTTGACTAAGCTTAAAATGTAGAAATCTTCATTCAATAATCAACCTTATTGTCTAGAGGGAAGATGAGGTACAAAACGCTTTTACAACTAGAATCATACCTGGCCTTAAGGGTAAAAGAATGAGATGAGGAAACCTGCATGACCAAAGTTGTCTATAATATTCTCAAAGGTTCGTAAACACCAATCCAAACTTGGCCTACTGAAGCAAACAAACAAGCAAACTGAACTATGGTTTAACCCTTCCCGTTCTGAGGTAACCCATACCCATAAGAATAAGATATGTTTTTTCAATATTTCTGAAAATTCATAGAAATTCATTGAATGCTTATTAATTGTGAAATAACACCGCTATTTGTTAAATGTCTTTTGAACATCATGAAGTTAAACTTAAAAGATTTGCTTCAATGATAAACGATAGTTTTTCATTATTGTAAGTTCTGTCGTAAATGATTCGTGTATGAGGGCCCTTAGTAGAATGCAATATATTTGTAGAATAAAACGAGATCTTAATCGAGATACATAATTATCACAAATAAAGCATGCAGTCTTAAATCAAACGAAGATAATACAATGGTATCACAAAACGTAATACTGGACACGTCACGAAATGCAAAATATCACACTATTATAAAACTATAAACCTCTGTTCAAACTGACACGAATCCATCACCGCGAGTAAATCGCTTATCGCTGTTCACTTTAGCTTTGAACAGAGTTCGATTCTAAAAATAAAATACTAATTACTTCCAACTTAATCTATAAAAAGACACGTCTGTTTACGGAAGGCACTTTATGAGAGGGTATACAATCGAAAACATTAGTT
>DWKO01000027.1:0-12924 GCA_018249515.1 Euriphellus phraxanor
ATCAAAGCATCAAAGCATCATGAAATAACGCATTCTACACTCATAGCCCCACACTAGGACTCCTTGTGTCGTGGGTGCCATGGGCACATACAAAGACAATTTCACAAACACCCAGACCCAGAACAGGACATCTAAATTCATCATTCAGGTGTCTGCTAGCCGGGGATCGAACCCGGAACCCTTTGCGTGGCGGACCCGTGACCGTAACACCATATGGTTTGTCAAAACACCATTATGAACAGGGATTGCAGTAAGATCTGTCGAATGCTATGAATATTGATTAACAAATAGTGCTAGAGTGCTCTTGTGTATGCAAACAACTTACTTGACAGCCGGGAATGCAATTTCTACGCTGTACGTATCTCCCACTTGTCGACCCTCTCGACTGCTTCGTGTCCTAGGTGCAATATGAAATACATGCGATGTGTTAAAGATAAACATGCTACATTGCATAGACGTATAAAGAATCGGTGCTTTGAACAGAACGCTCAAATTATTCCAAATGTGATCAGGTGGTGATGATTGTACTAAAATAAACTTATTGAATATTTGATGTGCATCTAGAAGAATAAGGTAATAATCCTTACTCCGTCACCGTTTACTCCACACATAACAATTTTATACACGTCATCTGGTATGATAAACAACGTGTGCGTATAATGGATACTCACTCTTCGACAGGTATAATAGCATCGAGGACATAGGTATCTTCTGCTTTCGCTGTCGGTAGAGATGAAACTTGTCTTGTTTGCCGGACATTAGCACGATGGTCGCACTTTACATTGATATCCAATTCTTTGCACTCGCGAGTACCTGTTAATCCAAATATGTCATCATTATCAGTGGCATTTGATATCAAGATTGCTGATGAAGTAGTGATCGTATGAGCTACCAGCCAAGCTGCTTTGAATATTGATAAGATTACTTTTTCAACTTATACAGTGTATAAATAAATTCCTTATTTTGGGTTGATAGATGGTTATCCTTACCATCAACAGCATATGAGCAGAAGTTCCAGTCCCTATTGAGCTGATTAATGGCACCTCGCACTTTCTGGCGTAATACTGCTTGGCCGGCATCATTGCAAAGCACAGAGCTTGGGAACAGCATTGAGATTTTGAAGACGCGTTGTGCTGGAGAGGCAGCTGTAAAAATATTCGTATGGTATATTATTGCTTTTGGGATTTTAATTGACTTCATGACAGCATCAATGTGGATATTGGATATAATCATTATTATCAATTTTCTATCATAATCATGTTATACTTACGTGAACAAGCGGGATAAACAAGCGGTAAGCTGGGGTCTACTGTTGGTCTCCAAAAACCTTCAGCACCACATGTGTAGAAGGGTGGTACCGGCTGCGAGAACCTGAGACCATCGCGACATGCGATCTCGCAAACCTTGAATTGACCACCTGCGCCCCAATCGCGGCATGACTGGTAACCGCCAAGTGGGTCAGGGAGAGTTGGGCAGAATTCAGCTGTAAAATATATTAAAGGTTATATCATTTATTCTTAGAAAGACGCATATTTCTATTCCTGACCAAATACTTACATAGCACCGTTGCTTTGAATGTACATGTAGCAGCATTTCCTGCAGCATCGTACGCAACATACGCAATATCATACGCTCCCCAGGCAAGGTTTTGTCCTGGTTTGTGACCAGACTTCTCTACAACTTTCACAACTGCGACATTATCACTAAATACAGGCATGTCCCAATTTACAACGGATGATCCATTCTTTCCAATGATCCACAAATCTCCAGGGCAACGATCAACTCGTGGAGCCTCTTTATCTACTTGTAACTGTTGACATTTAGCACCAGTATATCCATTCGGACATACTCGTTGGCCGCAATGAGATGGCACTATCCTTTCCACTCCTCCGATAACATCTTCGTACCCAGCCCAAGTGAGAACCAAGCCGCTGTGTAGAACAGGTTCAGTTCTGCAGTCACGGACTTGTTTCTGGATTTCATTTGTAACATCTAATGCACGATTCCATATTTGTACTTTCGTTAAGTGACCTTGGAAGCCTGATTCGGTGTATGCCTTTGGATTATCAGACTGTGGTTTTCCTAATGTTACCCAAACGCTGAAAATAAAGTTGATAATTTAATATCAAGTTTTTTTTGTTAAGATGACTATTAAACTTACTTTCATTAAAACTCTAAGGATTGCGGAAACGAAACTTACTATTGCGGTAATGTCTTGCCACTGCCGTAGCCTTCAATCTTGCTAGCAATTAATCCTTCTGCGATAAGTGTTAATTCACCTCCGTTGCTGCCGTCCCACACTAAAGCCACATGATGCCATTGCCCATCATTTACGGTTGCAAATTCCCCAAAGCTTAAATAAACATCCTGGAGTTCAGGGAACAAAGATATCTGAACACCACTTGAGTGCGCCTGGATGATTGTTCTTCTGTTAAGCGCAATATGTGAATTGCTAGAAAAAAAAACAAAGTTAGAAAATTTGTTTAAAAAACAAAAAACAAAAAATATGGACTCCTTTTCAAATAAAAAGGAACTAAAATCTCTGCTTGTATTTTCAAAACAGTTTTACCTAACGCCATAAGCTGTGAAGAAGATTCCACCTTCATCTTGTTGGGTATATTGTACCCACATTGCGATGGTCAAACTATCTGCTGATCCAGTATCAAAAGGCACTACTTGAGCAGCACTTGAACGTAATGGGTCACTAAAGTAAAGGTCGTAATCAACGCTTATTGCTGTAAAAGAAAAAAAATGCATTGAATATACAAATTTTGGTATAAACTATCTAAGGTTAGGGTAAGTTAGGTATAGTTTTATTCATTGTGATCTTATTGCTTACTTTTTCTACAATCATCTCCTGTAAGATTAAACGGACATTGGCAATAGAATCTGCCAGGTAAATCTATGCAAGTTGCAGATGGTGGACATGAGTTTTCTTTGCAATCGACTATGTCTTCATCGCAGTTCTTTCCTTTAAAGCCTGGGGCACAGATGCAAGAATATCCTTCTCCTTCATCAACGCAGGTAGCACCATTTTGGCAGAGTCCAGCTTCACAAGCATCGAATTCGTACTGACATCCGATACCAGTATAATCTAGCGAGCAAGTACAGTTCAGACCGGAACCAAAATCTTGACATTTGCCTCCATGCATGCAAGGGCTGCCAATGCATCTCTCAGGAGCTGTCTCACATTGTTTGCCATCTGTGCCGCTAGGGCATCTGTGGAACAAAGAGATACCATTGATGAATATTTGCAATGAATGCATAATGCTTATAACAGAATTTGTTACGATAAATATTTCATACTTACACACAGAAATAATCCTGGAAGAGATCAATGCAATTGGCATTGTTTTGGCATGGTCTATTCATACAATTTCCTATGTCTCTTTCACAACGTTTGCCTGTCCATCCTGGTTGACAAACACATTTGTAGTCTCCAATCTCGTCCTTGCAAGAACCACTGTTATAGCATGGATTAGAAGCACAATCATCGATGTTTGTTTCACACATTTCGCCTGTAAAGCCCTCTCGACATACACATTGATACTTGTTGTCTAGATCTATACACTGTTCAGTGCCTATGGGATTACAAGGTTCGTTCAGACATTCGTCAATTGCTGTTTCACATTGTAGTCCTACAAATCCTGGACGACATTTACAAATAAATCCATCTATTTGATCAGTACATGTAGCACCATTTTGGCAGGGATCTGAGGCACAATCATCAATTGTATGTTGACATCTTTTTCCTGTATAACCAGCTTCACAGTTGCAAGTGAAATCATCAATGCCATCAATACAGCGGCCACCGTTTTCACAAGGCGAAATAACACATTCATTAATATTGATATCACAAGAAGGCCCAGACCAACCAGGATCACAAATACATTGGTGGGTAAATAGTTTGTCGACACAGATACCATGTTTGCACGGTCCATTTGAACATAGATCTATCTTTTCATGACACCGTTTTCCTGTGAAACCAGGTGGACAGTTACAGCTGAAGTCGTTAACTAGATCAGTACAAGGTGCACCCAATAGACAAGGTTTTTCGATACAATCGTCAGTATTGATTTCACACAATTGGCCTTCCCATCCCGGTAAACATTCGCATTTAAATCTGCCTTGTTGTAAAGCAATACAAGAAGCACCATTATTGCAAGGATTCCCATTGGCAGAACAGGGATCAATCTGAAAACAGTAATAAAATAAGCAAAATTCATAAACATTTGATGAAAAAAAAAAACAGTAAATTATCTATAAGCTATATTACCGTAACGTCACAATCGATCCCAGTATATCCTGATCTACATAAACACGTAAAGTTATTATATCCAGGCTCATCTTTGCACATAGCACGTTCAGGACATGTATCATTCCTGCAATCAGATCGTTCTTCTTGACAATTTATACCACCATATCCTGTAGGACAAGAACATCTATAGCCTTGTGGTAAGTCTATACATGTTCCGCCATTGTAGCATGGTTGACTTTCACATTCATCGATGTCAATTTCACATCGACGTCCCGAGAATCCAGCAGGACAGTAACACTGAATACCGTGACCTTTAGGTACGCAAAGTCCTCCGTGTTGACAAGCACTGTTCGAACATTCAACTGGTAAACAATCTTCTAATCCAGTAGCGCCGGTTCCTACAGTCTTCATATTCGTTGGACATTCCATACATAAATTTTGACCTATTACGTTCTGATAGAAGTTTCTTGGGCACTGTGAACAGGGCGCAAGACCAGTGGGTGAATATGTTCCTGGAGCGCATTTTGCTCTACACTTATCTCTTCCAGGTGCTGCGGGTTGGTAAGTGAATGTATTGACTGGACAAGCTTGACAGTCTTTGAAACCTCCTACTGGTGGTTCACCTGTGTAACTATTTCTGGGACATTCTAAGCACGGAACTAAGCCGGTTGGAGAATATGTTCCATAGCCACAAACTGGTATACAGTCTGTAATATCTTTTGATCCTTCTTCTCGTGTAAATGTTCCCTGTGGACACTTCAGACATGAGCCTTGACGCGCTTGATTTTGGAAGTATCCTCGTGGGCACATTGTGCAACTCTTTTGTTTTTCCCCTGCAAATGTACCGGCAGGACAATGCACTGTAAAAAAGGACAAGAATTATTAGTATTTTGTTTATGTATCATTTATAAATGAAAATAAATCCAAGCAAATACATACAGCATCTGGGAACGTCGTTAGTGTCCATATTAAGTACTTCGCCAACACTGCAAGTAAATCCTCTTGAAATAGAACTTCTGATTGCTCTTAAGGGTGGGCACTGGTTTCCGATAGATGACACATTAAGAACAGGTTCAATAAGAGCACTAGCGTATGGAACGGATAGATCAAATATTAGATTCAGTGTTGACCCACAAAGATCATAAAGTTGGGTTTGTCTGATAGCCGGAGTGATGGCTAAAACGAAATCCATTTTGACGACATTCTCATCTAATAAACTAGGCATGACCTTAATGAAAGTAACATTTATGTTGACGTTTACTGCAGAACAACGTTGTGACAGCCTTTCATTGAGTATATTATCGTATTGGGCTAGAAGATCTTTGTATTGCGGTAAACAAGCATTCGATACTGCTCCCAAAGCACGATATTGAACACTTGCAACTACGTGATATGCAGCTTGTTGAGTATCTAAAAAACAAATACAAATTTCAGCAATTTTATTACTTGAACAATTTATTATATGAAAGAAGACAATCGACAAAAGGTAAGTAGAGTCTCACTACTTATTTTGTATCGTCTTGGCAGTGTCACTACCATGATAGAGTTTAAGTGATAATTACTTTGAACTTACTTTCTGAGACACAATCTGGTACTACTGCAGTTGGCACCCATTGGCGTTTAGTTTCGCACACAAATGTCTTTACAGGTTCTCCATCTGTAAAACGGAATCCTGGACTGCACGTAGCGATACATTGTATTCCTCTATCACCTGGAAGGCAGTTCAAAGCACCATTTGCTGGTGGCATAAGTTCCCAGTCTACACATGGCGTTGCTTGTACAGATACCTAATAAATAAATATTAATTTAGTATATAAAGAACCTCGTTATATATTAAACGTACCAATACGAGAGACAACTTACTTGGAAATGGCATTGAGCCTTGTTGCCGTATTTATCTGAAGCAACGACTGTCACATTTTCATAACCACGAATAGGAATCACTGCTCTATCTGGGATAAATTTCAAAAAGACTTCCCCTGATGCATCTGTTGCATTGATACGCCTTCTTGTTTCATTGAAGTTAACCGCATAGCTGTCTTGTTTATCTACTAACTCTATAACGTAGCTTTGTGGGCAATTAAGTTTTGGAGGAGTATAATCTGGTACGGTGATATTCACTTCACAAATAGCAACATTTCCGTCAAAGTCAAATGCTACATATCTTACTACCATGTTATGAAATACTTGAATCGGAGTTCTGAAATGTTTTGGAGTAACGTCTAATCTGGCAATAGCACCTGAATTGTCAATTGCAGTTGGTTCTGTAAAGTTTACTGGCAGTAACCCTCCATTTACATCGGTTTGTACAACTATTGGTTGTTGAGGACAGTTCTGAAAAACTGGTGGCTCATTATCTGAAACAGAATATATGATAACAATAAGTACTTCATTAAGACTCAAACAGAATGCCTTATTTGTTACTATTGTACTTACCGACACAAGGTGAATATCCATAATCATAACCTAATAATGGTTCTGCAGAAGGTTCATCGCATCCCATTAATTCAAACTTAAGGCATGCGTTGTCCATGAAGCTGACAATACCCAGAATAACAAATCTAGCCTGAACATATTTAGGCAGGGTTATCATAGCAAGTTCTCCGTAATTCCCTGGGTCTCTCATTGTTAAATTGAAGTTGGGAAAGTAAACAACATAATTTTCATTTTCGGCTTGTTTATAGAAGAATCTTATTTCTGTTGGTCTACCGACAATATCGGATGTTACAACACCTTTGACTAGAATTGCTTTAACTCTGTACACCTTTCCTAAGTCGACACTAACGTAAGTAAATGCTTCTGTTTTTCCACACCATCCTGTTACTGAATTAAGTCTAATATTCTTTGCTTCGTAATTTGGTCGTTCGGAAGTTGCATTAATGGCTGAATCTGGTATTCTTCCAGATGCTAAACCTAGCGGTCTTATTACTTTACATTCAGGTTCCCGAATACATGTTATGGGTCTTGGATTAATTAATATATAACCAGGTCGAGAGCAACCAAATAAAACTTCCGATCCTTGTTCATAGCTTCTAGCAATTTGGAATCCGTCGGCTGGTCTTCCTGGATCTTCACATACTGGTCCCTCGCATCGCAAATCCCCAAAGTCCCAAACACCATTTGCTTGGCACCTAACTACATTATCATGTTTGCTCGTTTGTCCGGCAAGTTTAAATGTATTTTGACATCCAAAGAAGAAAGAACTCTGGTACCGGGTATCAAGATATTGTCCGTATTCTGCACCAGGAGTAGGCATAGGTACACCACAATCTTTACGTGGGCATTGCGGTTGAGCCCCAGAAAGCCAATAATCGGGGAGGCCCTGAAATTATTATAAATTTTTTTTTACTAAAATAATTTATATGATAATTTACACACATTGAAACAGAAAAAAATAATTGCATACCTGTTTTGGGTCATAAACACATTGTCGGAATGGAGATGTCAGAGTATTTCTTAATTGGCGTCCAGGTGATGTACAGGTAATTGTTACGTTGTCTCTATAGGGAACCAGTACACTTTCAGGATCATCTCTAATAACCTTTAAGCCATCATTTTTATCGTCGGATAACGTAACACAACGAGCATCTGAAATTCATATTTTTTCAAATCAATTACCTATTTTCATTTTCATCAGTTATAAATTCTCCAGGATAGTTATAACAAAGTCTTACATTGACATTCAGGAGCTGTGCCGTTCCAGGTACCGCTTGAAGTACAAAGCAGAGAAGAGAAACCTGACATAACATAACCAAAATCACACTGGAATTGAACAATGTCTCCGAAGTGATATGACGCCTTTGTGGATAGGAGTTGCCCATTTTCAGGGGGTGCCAATGGTGGGCACATAACTGGCACACATGATTTATTTCTCTGATATGTGTCACCATCCCGTTCTCCAGTTTCAGATCTTTCGATAGAGAATCCAGCAGTACCATTTGTAGCGTAAAGTTCATATCCAATATTACAGCTGCATGAAAAGTTTCCAGGGCTAAAAGAAAATAATCACGATTAGTTTTTTATTTTCGATAAGAAGATTGAATTAAATGTTTTTGATAAAACGGAATGTTATCGTTTTCGCCCCGATTTTTGAAAATCAAAGTGGAATGCCATAAAGCGATTTGAAATCGTAACGCGTTTGAAAGATGTTGCAGTTATTTTTTAAAAAGATTAGATTTTTAAGATTGTAAAGATGGTAGAAAGTTTCAAGGATAGCCTGCAGGGTTAACTGTCTTATTGATTTTTTTATAATAGAGCACCAATTTTGTGAATGTTGTTACTATTACATATACTTACGTGTTAATACATTTTTGATCACATCCACCATTATTTTCATTACATTCATTAATGTCAGCGCAATCTAGCCTGGCGCAACCCATTATTTCTAGCTTCAGACACGGGGCTCCAACGTAATCTTGAATCTTAAATTTTACGAATTGGGCTTCGATGGGCATTGGCAAATTCAAAACAGACAGAGTAGGTTCCAATATTCTGAATTCAACAGCAGTACCATCTGGATTTGTGTAGTCTTTGAATACATCAGTCAAATTGTTTGTGTATTGTATTCTAATAGCCGATGTAAATGCAATGTTGCCATCTGCACGCATGACGCTCGTGGTACGGAATCCCCTGATTATCGTTGGTGCTCTGAGGTCTACAAGAATCCAGTTTGCTCCAGCTTCGAGATTATTTCCACACCAACCACCGCCATTGTTCAAACGGATCATCTAAAATAAAAGAGATAGTAAAGTTGACCTTTCGTGTACAAATAATTGAAGTACACGTGATATTTAAAATTTATAAATTTGATAAGTACATAATTTTTAATGTGGACACAAAAATGGGCTTGGATAACAAAACGAAACCCTCATTTAATTTCAACAACTAAATCTGCTTAGATTGGAATTTCACGCAAATATGTAGCCAACGTAGGTCAAGTCAAGTACGTCAACTAATGATGTACTTTTTGCTCTAAAAATATTTTACGGAAAATTGAAATCACACAGGGAACACGTAAGGTCGCGAGCATAAATTCTTTCTTGTAATTTGATAATAAGGTTCATAGTAAGTAATTCATTTATGACTTACGCCTTTGTGATATCCAGATTCTGGTGTGGATGTCGTAATGGATTCATCAGGAATAGCACCATTGATTAATCCAAGGTCTCCAACAGGTCTGCAGTCTAAGCTTGGAGCGAAACCAGATTTACAAGGGCAGAAGAAACCTCCTTGGGTGTTTTTACATTCCGTGGATGTCGAATCACACTGACTACTGATGCACTCGTTGACGTCTTCACAAGTTGGTGCGGCATCGAAAGCTTGGTTCGGTCCACACTTCAAAACACTAGGACCATTTAGCTTGTATCCTAGAACATCGAAAATATTAATATTTTTTCATACTGTCAACATTTACTTGATTATTATCAAGTTATTGAGTGAAATACCTTTGTAACACTGAACACGAGCTTCATCTCCGAACATATAAATTTTTGTTTGGTCAACAATGAATCCGTTTTTGATCTTAGGGAACTTAGGGCAGATAGCTTTTGAGCATGTGGGTACATCACCAGACCACGTGCCGTTACTCATGCAGAGGAGTACTGGTTGCCCAGAACGCACGTAACCAGGTTCACACTCATACCGAACAATTGTACCATAGCTCCTGCCGCCGCCGTTTAGTATGGTTACATTAGCATGTGGAACGTCCGGGAGTGCAACACACTGCGATGCTGTAAAAAAATATATATATATGACATTCTGAAAATCATTTAGATTTTCTGTAGATAATTTTTGGATGCTACACTTCTTAAGTTACGTATACAAATTGTAAACTTTAGCTGCATTTTAATATTGTTCCATTTAAAATAATTGGGTTAAAATCGATTTGCTTTTTTTGTATGTATAATTCTCTTAATTTCAAGTACTCAAAGTTTTTTTTCACTAGTCTAATTTCTAAACAAATTAGACTAGTGAAAAAAAACTCTCTAGTCTGTTTTTTTTCAGAAGTCTTATACTTTTAGTTACTTACAGGGGTATCAGCAGTTTTTTATTTAAAGTATTATTATTAATACGTACCAAGACAAGTTGGTGTCCTTTCCCATCGTCCGTCCGATAAACAGGATATCCTTTCAATAGGTTGTCCAGTTGGAAAAGCAAAGCCAGCGTAACATTGATATGTGGCTACACCGCGATATGTTACGTTTGTTGAGCCAATAGAAAAACCGTTATCAATTTGTGGTACCGGCCCACAATATACCTCTGTAAATTGCAATATATTATGTACCATTAATACTTTAGAATGTGGGTACTTAAAATTTGTAGACCAATCATATAAATAATACTACTTACCTTGACAACTAGGAATGTATGTAGTTGACCAATTTCCTCCATTTAAGCATTTAGTCGTAATACGAGATTTTCCAGTAGCAAATTCTTGACCAATTGGGCATGAAAATGTAATTACAGTCCCAAAAGCAGTATCTCTATTAGACGCTAATGCCCCAATACCCGATTTCAACGGGGGACAATCTGAAAGAAAACGTAATGGGTAAATGAAAAGAAAAAATATAATAAACAATATGATAATGAATAGCTTTTATGTTCGTGTTGAATAAGTTGTATTATTTCTTTATGCTTAAATAGAACTTTTTAAACTTTTGTAATAATACAATACCTGCTGAGAACGTCGCTTTCCATCCTATTCCATTATGCAGTGCATCAGACACGAACCGTGTTAACATTTCCCCACTTGAGGCTGTGAGTGTTATTCTAGGCTTAACAGTAAATCCGTTCTCTGAATGCAGTCTAAGCCCACTTGCGCTCGATCCATCGAAAACTTGCACGACGTCGGAGGGGTGAATATTGAATTCATCAAACTTTAAAGAAAGTGGCCCGCCGTTAGGATTTTTAATCCTGTACATACATTCTTGATTATTAGGGTAGTTACTTAGACCGTAAGCGGGTGATGTTATCGTTCCGTTTGCTGCAATGACAGTTGCTCTGCATCCTTGAGAGTATCTCATATTGAAGCCCTTTTTAGAATCACCAAGACTTGTGCGGAAATACATGTAAAGATGATTAGTAGTAGATATAACCATTTTTTCGTTTTCATCACCAGGTCCTGTTAACCTTGCCAGTACTGGACTAGAAGGTGAGTTTCCGTCCTTAATTACTATATAATCTCTATTCATTTCTAGTTCTAAGTCCTCAATTTCTAAAGAAACTATCCTTCCTGGCTGGGCTTCGATTATATACATGCATTCTAAGCCACCAGGGTAGCTATTTGGATATCCAGGAGAAGTTAGTACCTGGCCTTGTGGAGTGGCTCTTAGAATACCCCCACAATTTGAGGACTCAGTCTTCCATGAAGCACGGAAACCTTTCCTTTCCACCGACCCATCTGAACTAAACTTAATAATCATAAAATTCGAAGCGGAAACGTAAAGTGTGTTAGATAAATCTTGTTTCCCTGATAGTGTCGCTAAGTTGACGGATTTATCTTCGGTTCTGCCACCTACTAGAATTTGAACAGTGTCAAAAGACTTTTCAGTTTCAAAATCTTGGAACTGTAAAACGATATTTTGGCCTTGTGGTCCTTCAAGAGTCCATTTGCATTCACTGAATGGTGGATATTTGTGAGGATAGTTGGGGCTCTCTACAACATCTCCACTGCTGGCCATGTAGAAGTGACATTCGGAAGCGCAGTCCATTTCGTCGGAAGCATCGCCACAATCGTCTTGTTTATCGCATTTGAAGGCTGCGTTGATACATCTTCCGTTTGAACAATGGAAGGTTCCTAAAATCAAATCGAGCATTACACCATTGTTTTAAACATTCACTAAACAAACAGTGGATAATCAATTAATTAACAAAGGTAAGTATTGTTAAGCATCATGGTCAAATAATACATGATATCGCGGAAGTTACTTCCTGAAAATGAATAAATACACATACCTGCGGGACAGGCATTAGCTTTGCACATGAATGGGAGTAGTGTTTCACAAGTGGTTAGTTCCCAGGATTGGCTGTCAGAAGTGACATGGACGTCCACACACTCTCCATCTTTTGGGTTCGGTTGTCTAAGATCCCAGTAACCAGCGTATTGGGACACTAGAGCACCCGCAGCCGACTCAAGTGTATTTGTTCGAAGATCATCAACAGTCGCAAGTCCAAGCCAGTAGTGGTTATTGCTCGGAGACGATGGCACCATACTCGATGTCATATTGTTTTCTGTGTAGCTGTCGACGACCATTAGCTCGCTTCCATATCTGAAAATGAAAATCAATAGTGAAGTAAAATATTTTGTTTTCTTCCGAATAAGTTTAATAGATAGCGATGTTTGTAGTCAGATATTTAAGTAAACGCAAAATTTCAGTCGTTTCAAGAAAATACAATTAGCGTGAATAAAAGAAATTACCTGCGGCATAATGCCGCCGCTTTCTCCCATGAATGTCTGATATTGAAGAATTTGTAACAATGTAAGCCTTTGAGCTCCCAGCCTGAAAAAAGAAAACATCTAATTAAAAAAATGAATATATATATTTTTTATATCTAACCTAGCGATAAGGCAGATGGGCGACCTGATGGAGTCACCGTCACCTATGAACATTTGCAACACCAGAGGAGTCGCGAACGCATCGCCGGCTTTCGATGAGAGCTCTTTTGAC
>DWKO01000028.1:0-12853 GCA_018249515.1 Euriphellus phraxanor
CTATAACATACAGCGTGAAACGCTACGCAAATAAAACTTACCTGAGGAAGATAGGGGGAATCTATTGGCTTCAAAGGTCACAGGAACGTGTGGAGTGGCACCAATTGGGGGAGGCCTATGTCCAGCAGTGGACCTCTAAAGGCTGATGGATAAATAGATAGACATGTACGAATATATAATATAAATGACGACCCGCGTGGCACAATGGTCACCCTACCGGTTCGTCACGTAAAGGGTTCCGGGTTCGATCCCCGGCCAGACATACCACTGAGGGACGAATTTAGATTTCTGTTCTGGGTCTGGGTGTTTGTGAAATTATATATGTGTGTCCATGAGACCCACAATACAGGTAATCCTACTGCGGGGCTAAAAGTAGCTTTATATAATAACGTGAGTATTGTTCCAATTAAACGATTGATTTACTACTACTACAAGCGTCTAATCGTAATGTCGCAATAGCTTGTAATTGAATTGTTTGGTCATTACAGCTTTCTATTCAATGCGAATTGGCAATGCATTGTCTATTTACATAAATAAGCATATTTATTGTTTTATTTTAATTACTCAGCCAATTTGAATAATATTTTGTTTTGAAAAATGATTACTAAATATATTTTTTAAATAATTTAAATCGAAAGATTAAGTACCTCTTATCACATCAGTGATTTATTGTAAGTCTTTCTTATTTTTATTTCTTATGAATTAGACAATCATAATTATTTTTATGAAACCAATTTTGTAATTGAGATAAACTTCCTAAGTTTAAAATAAGCAATAATTTAACAATGACAGACATCTGAATGATGAGTTTTGATTTCTGTTCCGGATCTGGGTGTTTATGAAGTTGACTGTTTAAGTTGTGTGTGTCCATGGCACCCTCAACAAAGGGAATCCTAGTGTGGGGCTCGAGTATAAAACGCGTTATTTTATTTAATTTTCAAGTCTTACGCTCAGTTACCAGCGACACCAACTTACTAATATTAGTGCAGTGCATGGATCTCCTCTCAGAATGAGAAGATTGAGACTTGATTTTCTCTCAGATTGACACTTGGTCAAGGCGTTGGACCTACTTAGTCGAACGCCTTGACCAAGTGTCAATCTGTTAAACTTCACGCACCTTTGCGTAATTTATGGAGAACTTTCGGGAATGTGGGATTTCTGGGATGTTTCTCTTTATCAGATGATCAAATCAGAGACGTGTGGTCGGTCAAACCCTGGACTAATGTACGAGAAAACTAAACCATACTAGGCTATCAAAGCTTTAGTATGAATAATGTGCATTCACATTACTGTGCACGTGCGCGTATGCACGAACTGTCTACCTTTCACGTATGTTTATGCCGGCATGCATTCCGGCCTGTTTTACTTGGATATTACTCTCCATTTATATAGCGGTAGTTCCAGGCCTTTGGGTAAAACAAGATTGTCTTGAAACGCCTACAAAAAACTATTATAAAGCTTTTAAATTTATTGCTATTATTTTTAATCATGATTTTTTGCAATGACCTCGTTGCTTGCAGGATTTGTCGATACAAAAATCATTAATCTTGTTATTAAGTTATGTTAAAACTACTTTGCACGAATCCGCTACCAACAAATATGTATGATGGTATATACTTGCTGTACGCCCGCCCTCCCTTGCATATAATAAAAAATGAAGAGAGTGAAAATACATACCACCATACATACCACCACCAACACCTTTTTCGCTCCAAAATAGAGCACCATCATTAATATTGTCACAATCATCGTCTGCAAGATTTGCCGATACAAAATTCATTAATCTTGTCACAATCTTTGTTTGCAAGAGTTGTCGGTACAAAGCTCATTGATCTTGTTATAACCTTTGTTTGCAATGTTTGTGGATGCAAAAAATATTGATCTTGTCACAATCTTTATTTGCAATATTTGTCGATATAAAAATCGTTAATCTGATCACAATCTTTGTTTTCAAGATTTGTCGGTACAAAAAAATCATTGATCTTGTCGTAATCTTTGCAAGATTTGTGGATATAAAAATAATTGATCTTGTCACAATATTTGGTTGCAATATTTGTCGATACAAAAATCATTGATCTTGTCACAATTTTTGTTTGCAAGATTGGCCGATATAAAAATCATTGATCTTGTCATAATCTTTGTTTGCAAAAATCAATGTTCTTGAATACATATCTCTTATCAGTGTATAAAGCTGCAAGTGAGCGGCTACACGGTCGGTGCCGTGTTAACATGTCCTGTTCGAGCCACATGTGGTTTGAGGTTATCTAAGCGGATTGGGCGTAATAAGACTAACGAGCAGGTATGATTAGCTGCAGTGTTGTAGCTAGTGCATAATAAATGTAGCAGCCTTGTAGCAAATATGTGATAAATGAGGTACCATTGCTTATAGTGGGAATTCATGTAGCTGTGTTCTATCAAATAATTACTATTTCTTTTGAGTCAAATTTAAGAGATTGTTTACCTCGAATCTGCTATACTATATAATAAGACTAGCGGCCCGTCACGGCTTCGCACGGGTGGACATTTATTTTTTTATTTCCTGAATCCTGTAATTAATATAGCCTATATTAATCAGTGATAATGTAGCATTCAAATGGTGAAAGAAGTTTTGGAATCGGTCCAGTAGTTTTTGAGCCATTTCCTTACTAACATACATACAAAAAATATTTTCTCCTTATAATATTAGTATAGATATATAATGCGTATATACTTGGAACGTATCAAGTTATTGGTTTGGCTAAAGCAAATTCATAAAGGGTCAAGGTTTTTAGGATTGTTGTTATTATATGGGAATGTTTTGGATTAACGGACGGTTTCATCCAACATTCAAGATTTCAATCAAGTCACGGCATTTATTTGAGATTCGATGTAAGATTGAGATTTGTTCTATGAAAAATATGTAGTTACGAATCAAAAAACGGACCTAGATCTTTTGAATCCAATATTAGAAAGTACCATTGTAACAATTACATCATCATCATCACCAACCTATTGTTGTCCCGATGCGCGGTGAATTAAGTCAATATAATTCGTTATTCGTAATAAAATAAATCGTTGTGTCTATAGAGACACAACGATTTTAGCTATACGTCTGTAGAAACAACGATTTATTTTAGCTATACGTCCATAGACACTACGATTTCTTTTAGCTATACGTCGGTATATACAACGATTTATTTTAGCTATACGTCTATTGACACAACGATTTCTTTTAGCTATACGTTGATATATACAACGATTTATTTTAGCTATACGGCTATTGACACATCGCTTTTACAAATAATAGAGCTACTACACTTACAGTTATATTACAAGATACTCATTTATAGGTTTATAGACATTCTATTATAAGTCACTATGACGCAACTCGTCTTTCATAGACTTTAAGTATGACTACTACAGTTCTATATGGAACCGCCAACCATGCCATGGATAGCGAATACTTTAAGTGGTATTCGTTATCCATGGCTGAACTGTATTTTCGTTAGCATTAGATGAACTATATTTTCGTGTACAACTTTCATCAAATGGAAAATGCTAGGTGGCAGATCAATAACTTAGCCGAGGAGGTATCAGTGATACCCTCAATAACTGTGGACAGTGGAGAAGTGTGTTTGCCGGGCACCTATTCACACGGCTTTAGATACGACTTACCACCTTTATATATCCATTGGCTGTGACCACTTAACATCGAACAGATTGTACGCTAGTTTGCTAATGTTATGAAATAAAAACAAAGTTAAACTTAACCTCTATCGTAACAGCACGTCGCTGTGATGTGGGGGGTTGCGCCTGGGGTGTGTTCGGCGAGGCCGGACGCCACTGGCGGAGCCGCGGAAGTGTGCGAAAGCGTTCCCGTGGCTCTGCCTCGCAGTGAAGTGATGGAACACCCGTCAGGTTTTTAGTCGGTTGGAGCCCGATGTAGCCTTCCGGCGGCCCCGTGGCGGAGGGTACTCGTACCGAATTTTCCTGACGAACAAAAAAAAACCTATATCGTAATTGCATTGATTGTATCGATAAGCACTAATTCTGTTTCCTTCTGCAAAAGCTTAGTACCATAACATAATGATTATACTTAATAACTTATTGAGCCGAGGCCGATAATAAGATTGCACTGCAACATTCATTCCGTGTTGGTAATTTGATCTACTCTAACATAATCTGATAATGTTCTTGCAATAATGACTATAATTGATAATTAGTTACTTAATTCATTTCATGGCTTTAGTGGTTAATATAGTGATTGTGAGGGTTTATCTTATCTTATATCTTTAAACGAGCAATTCTTGTATATATTTATATATATAATCGGAATCTCGGCAACGGCCTCAACGATATTCATGACATTTAGCATGCAGAGGGTTCCGGGGGCGATAAATCGGTCTAGCTAGGTTTCATTTTCAGAAAATGCGTTTTATCCGTATTTTCTGGCAATTAAAAGCTGCTAAAATATCATGAAAAAACCGAGCAAGCTCGGTCACGGCCACCTTATAACCCGTATAACAATTCTTGTGTTTCCGTTGAAGATGTGGTTATAAGCAATGCCACTTAAATCTCAGAAAAAGCAACGCTTCTACGCATGACTTAGAACTTCTGAAGATGTGAACTTCCTTCCGAGGTATTCGCCGAGCTCTAGGACATGGGGTTCTTTAAGAAAGGTGCCAAAAGAGCCTCCTATTTAATGCCGGCGATGTTTGCGACCCCTCTGGTGTGACATACGCGATGGCAGTGGCTAGTTTCATAACTCTTTAACTATTAAAGCTGGAATACTATGAAACTCCTTGTCCGTGCAAATAAGGAAGGCTTCTAATAAGTTTTCTTTTAAGAAACTTGTTCGGGAACATTTGCATATAATATATATGGATATATATAAACCAATTATGGTAATAGTCTTTACGTACGTGTTTATTTAACCAAGCAAAATACATAGCAGTATTATTTGATTATTTCCGATATACTCTCATAATATTATTTACTCTTCTATAACCAACTGTTTAGTAACCCCTACAACTAATCGCACCATCACTGGGGTTAATTGGCAGAGAATGCCATTAGGTATTAAGTTCACCGTTCGTAACATATATTTTATTTTAAATAGGTGAAACAATAAAAAAAAATGTAAAATCTTTTGATATTGACATGTGACGTCATCAACACCGCACACAGGTAATTCTGCCTTATACAAGTAGTGTAGCGGTGTTCCGGTTTGAAGAGCGTTATGTGACAGATCTACTTTTTCAAGGCGTTTCATTTGTCGTTAGCAACGCATCTGTAATACGTTACGTAGAATTCCTTTAGTAGCGTTACTTCTAGTTGAGCATGGGCGGCATTGACCACTTAACCTCTGATGAGCTGTATATTCGCTGGCTACTTTATTTTAATAATGTAAAAACCACATCAAGCGGGTCAGATTTATTATTTGGTAAATTCAATGTTACGTACATTGAATTTAATTAAAGAGCGGTATAATTATTTATTTCATTAAACCAAACTACTAGATTTCTGATCATAATTATTTTGATATTATACGCTTCTTAAATAACCGCAATTTGACATTACATCTCGCATTACACCGGCAAGTTAGGTTTGTGACGTGGGGCCATAAAGTAAGCGACAATATAATGGATAAAATTGAAGCAAAAAAAAATGCACAAACGAAAATCCGTGATTGAAAAAAACTAAAAAAAAAAACACAACAATTATTGAAAGATTTTAAAGGTTTATTCAACTGATCATACCTATACAATAAATTTCTTGGTGTTTCTTTTAGCAATAAAAAAGTTGTAGTTACTGCTTAATTACACACTATTCCTATCCTTTTCGAAGTGCATCAAAGTTACAAATGTCATAAACTGATAGGAACTTCTATAACTATGTGTATTTTTAATATACATAAAATCAACTATATATATTTTTGACATCCCGCTCTGAATACAGGGATGTTATTGTTTTACCTCAGTTTTTATTAGACTAACCGCAACGGCGTCCAAGATCTGACTGCACTGTTAATTAATAAAAAATAAAGATTTACAAATTATTGCTGATTTACTACTTGTAATGGAATGGAATACTATATTGTTATTGTTGATGAAATATATGTGGTAATAAGGATCATAACAAAACGTTTATCCTGTAAAGTCTATTATATTCAATTATTTTTTAAGATTTAATATCGGCGTCATAAATCACTTTTTAGGCTTAAAAGCAAATGCCGTAAATTGCTTCAAACTCGGATGATTCGTTCGAGAAATCAATCACGAAAAGTTTGTAAGTGTTTTTTCAAAATATATCTGATAAAAAACTTTGAATGCAATGAAAACCAAATTGCTATAATTTTAGCAACAGTAATTTGAACTCGCGCAAGAACTTGAAGGTAGTGAAGTACTTATTTTGAACATCGAGTTCAAAAACATACGTTTCATGTTTCAAGCACAGAATTTTTGAAAATAGCGGGAAGTTTCCGGGATGACCTGCAGGGTTAACCGGCTTTTCTACATTTTTCATTAGTTAAGTAAATAAACTTAAAGTTAAGAAAGACTTAATATAATGAAGATTTTTTTAACTTGCTTTCCGCATTAAATTTAAGATAACACTATAGATGTTATCTTCAATTTAATGCGCAAGCGACGATATTCGCCATAGCCACTGAGTTCACGTTAAGTGGATTAGTATTATAGTATAAAGATAACTAGTAAGTTATATTTATTCTATCTAAGATAACTAGTAAGTTATCTTTATTCTGTTCGTGTGTTTGTGTTTGTGACTGAACTCCTCCTAAACGGTTGGACTGATCTTTACGAAAAATATTGTGCGTGATTCGGTTGATTCGGAAATTGTTTAGATTCACAATTTGATTTGAGCGTTGCAATCGCGTTTTAGACTTTTTATTATTTTGGTATAACAGTCAGATACAAGCTTTAAGAGAACAACGTCTGTTGGATCCGCTAGGCATCAATATATCGTTAAATATTCCGCCTATATTCGGTTAACTGGGAGAACATGCCACTAGAAATTAACCGCCTTTTGTAAATCATAGAGTAACAATAAAGAGTGAATAAATTAATAAAAAGAAATACACTTGAATCAACTCTCAACAACTACGTTTTAGGTTACAGTAGGCATTGCCCGCGACAACTATGGCCCGACAATCATAACAAAGCTAACTGGCTGAATCGGCACACTTTCGGAGTCCGATCTTGTGTGAAATTGGCGCACACGACCCGTTAGCACACACATTCGACTTGTCTAGCGCATAAAGAAATAATTTACGACCTGTCAGCGTATTCAAGGTTAGATACGGTTCGATTGTAATATTAAAATAAGCATGCACTAGATATTGTTGTAGACTTTTAGCTACGTTTTAATTTATTAAGAAATGGATACGATTAAATATTCAGACATTTCACAATGATGACACGGCAAAATATGATATTGCACTAATTGCAATATTTTAACGCGAACATGCAAGATGTGGAACGTCTTTCCTTCCGAGGTATTTTAAGAAAGTTACAAAGGCTCTTCAGGAAATGTGTCAAAAGAACTCTCTTGAAAGTCGGCGATGCATTGACGACTCCTTCAGTGTGTGCTCTATCGCTAGGTTAGCTAATAAACGAAAATCCATATTCCATCTAAAAAAAAAAATTAGACCCTTTACTGGGTAAATGGTACATATATTTGTGTTCTTGTTCATTCGAACGAAGTCGCGAGGTTAGTATACATAGCTTAGAATAAATTATGTCACATCGTGTAACAAAGTTTTCAAAGCGTTCCGCTGACCGCCGTTCCACTGTTCCGAGCATTGTTCATGTCACTTAGCCATAACGCACTTTCATTGTATCGCCGTTCCATCCGCAGATAGAATTTAAGATTTCATAAGAACGTAATCTTGCACATTATGTTGCTAATCTTCTCCTAATACTTTCTACCTCACAACTAGCAATTGCACGTATGTATCCAATCTAACGTATACAAGATATGTATACGTTAGATATAAGATAAGTTTATCTTTGGGAATTAATAGCAAGTTATAAAAGTACGTGTACTCACGCACTAGGTTCAATTTACAAATAAGTGGTGAAAGAATGTCATGATAAAAATATATTTTCTACTTTTCAGGTGGATGGCACATCACGAACAAGCAGAAGGCTTTCATCAGATACTAGAGGCACATCCAGTACAAGTAAAGTAGAGGAGGTGCAGCCTACATTTAGACCAAGAAACCACAGGCGGCGCGAAGAACCGACTACTGCAAAAAGAGAAGAGTCACCGAGAGATGTACCTCGAACAAGAAGCAGAACTCGACCTCCAGAAAAAGATATAACGCTTTCTACAAGTGAGCAGATTCAGTCTTTTACTCCACGAAACGAACGATTTGATTCTAGAAGAACTAACAGTCGATCGCGAAGCAGACTAGTAGAAAATGATGTAAATATTGATACCTCCACAGTAAAGGATAACAATATCCGTGGCAGAACTAGGCAAATTAGTCGACGAGTACCACTTTCATCAAGTCCAACTCCTATTGAAGTATCGTCACCATTAGCAGAAGAGAAACCTGAAGTTATCAATACTAAATTTGCTGATATATCAAAAACTGTACCAAAAGAAGACAATATAGCTAGCAATACTGCAAATCAGTTTAGAAGAAGAAGTTCAACAAGCAGATCTATTGTAGAAACAGAAGCACCGAAAAACGACCGTTCATCGTCGAAAATTCGTGGGCGTATCAATACAAGAACTAACTCAAGATCGTCGGATTTAGAAGTATCTGGAACAACTAACACGTTGTCTGCACTTTTGGGTAAAGAGCCAACGACTGCAAGGTCAGGAGATCTAAGGAATTCTCGGAAGCTTAGATATAGGACACGCCCATCGGATACAGACACAAACTTAACCGGAGAAGGACTTGCTACTCTAAATGAAGTTATAGGATCTAGTCAGAAAAAAGAAAGTTTCACTAGTCAATCCGATGTTCTACCTTCTTCATCTGCACCAGTAGAGAATGTTGTGCAACAAAATACTGAAAAAATTCCGCTTAAAACTACAAAAGCATCAAAAGTAGTAAGACGTCCATTAGCTAGGGGAAAGGTAAATTCTAGGCCCACTGTAGCTCTTTCTAAAACGAAAGTCTCGGATGAAATTAAGGAGGATGATAATTATCCAGAAAGTTTTAAGGCTAAAATCCAGGCTAAAAATGCGGTGCGTATAAGATGACTACATTTATCAGACGTGGCACTTTTATCATAAACATCATTTCTATAATCACTTTAATATCAATTTCTAATTCAAAATTTATTTGATTACTGTTTATTGAAACACCTTGTAAAAGTTTATTCCGTGTACTCAATTCTATAGATTAATGTACGTTTTCACCAAGGATTCTTGGAATATTTTTGATTTGACAAATTATAACCGTCAAATGTCACACATTTTTTTTATACATACAATCCTTCATTCCATTTCCATGTATGTGCCCAGTAGCCATTCTATTCTCAGTGTATATACCCAAAGTTTTCCTTTGATTGTAAATAAATGGACTAAAGCTATGTCAAATCAATTATATTGAAAATTGTAATAATTTGATGAAAAGGCTAAGGTTATAAGTAACCTAACATTTAGTAACCTTAAAAAAGGGATCTCACGTTGAGAAAGAAATTAAGGTAGGATGGTTTGAGTGTTTAGTTACGTAATGAGATTTATAGTAAAGTGACTTTGTAAGATTCATTGGTGAAAACGGTCATGAGTGGTCATGCATTGAATTCACGGAAATAATGTCACCTCTGCTAAGCGTGCACCTCTTAAATTGAAGCATGGAATATTATACGAAATAAGTAACTCGCTTGTTTCACGCATCATTACCTTAAAAATCAACATAAGGAACAATCATGCAATCGTTTGTAAATAGCATTGAACAATTTCAGACACAAACAAGCTCTTCACCCCGCGAGAGTTTGTCGGTGAGAGCATCACAAAAAGTCTTTAAAACTTACCCCCAATCCTCACAATCCATTCATAAGGATCCGGACACAGATAAACAATCATTGGTAATGTTCATAATAATATTAGTTTCAAAAATTTTGTAACAATTACAAATGCATGAACTTCATTCATAACAGCATGACATTTTTTTTAATGTACAATGAATTAGTATATCTTATCTGTATATAAGTATCCTCACACATTAAAGTATAATTAACTCATAAAAATAAACTCTTGTTTCAATGTCCTGTAATTTCATATACTACCTGTCTATACCATTCAATAATTTTCTGTGTTTGTTATACCTGCGTTAGACTTCATGTTTCGTATTGGAGTAACATTATCGCTTTATTTGTCAAATATGTAGGAATACAGAGTCATGCACGTTAAAAAAAAATGAATATGACGCATGTATTCATGTGTCATATTCATTTTTTTGCACACATATGCATTTTTTTCCTGACGTAAGAAATCCTCTAAATACATTTTCTACATATGTATGTGTATTGACGAATATATGAATATACCGTTATTCTGGCGCCAGCATTACACAGAAAAATGAAGTATTACTTATGTGGGTATATATAAGATTTTATCTTTAATAATCAATAATTTTCAGCTTCGTAGTAAACCGAATTTAGAGGAAGAGAATGAAAAAGGTGTTGTTAAACAAGAAAAAATAATCGAAACTACGGTAACACCACCTATACCGCCTAAAAATAAATCTTCTGAATATCGACCACGAGGTACTTACAGCCCTCGTAACAGGAAAGCAACTTATTCTATTTCATCATCAACAAACACGCCACCAGCTAGTACAGAGAAACCATATAAATTTAGTAGAAAACATAATAAAATTTCAACGACTACAACACCTAAATCAGATAACAATATTATAAATAAAAGAGCTGAGACAACAAGTTCACTGAAGAAGCCCTTAGCTAGATCATCTTATTATTCTCGAAAATCTACCGTCGCCCCAAATTTATCTACGCAAGGCCTTACACCGACTGATAACGCAAAATCTGAAAATGCGTCTGCAATTAGTCCGAAAACTAGAGCAAAATTACCACGAACTGCATTTTACTCCAGGTTACGGAATAAAGTAGGCCAAAAAGATATAAAAACAAGCGTGGAAACCGCAAAAAAAGTAAATACTGAGATAGCATTAGCTGAAAAGAAAACTGAGAGTACAGCAGAAATGCCAGTAATATTAACAATGTTAAATGGAGCTTCCAAAGATATCAATTTACAAGAAGACAACAAAAATAAAGGAAACGATATGTTTGTAATTTCAGTGTCTAGTACAGAATCTCAAGAAAATAGTAACGATAACGATGTCATAAATAGAATAGAGGAAACTGAAAACAGACCAATTACAAATGTTGTATCCACAACTCAAAAGTATCACTCACACTACAATGACAAAAAGTCTGATAATATTTCTCAACAAAAAGAGAAAACTGGAGCTACACCACCAATAAGAAATATACAAACAAGAAAGTACGGACGTAAGGCAGTAAAAGCGAAGAATCAGGAAGACATCACTATTACTTCACCAAAACCTCGTGAGAAAAGCTTGCGAAAATACAGCGACACTTTTTCAAAAACAACAGAGCCGTCAACGAATGTCGTGAGTAGAAATACTGTATATTGCCATACATAGTATTGTAATACTGGTACATTGTAATAATATATTTACTGGTAATGTTCATTTTATTGGCCATACATTTTACAGATAACACCAGAACCTGAAAAACCTAGAAACAGATTCAGTTCCAAATACCGAGCTTCCTATTTAGATAAACCATTTTACAAACCCACAGTACCAACAGTCACACCATCTACTGTAAGTTACATAAACTTATATACCCCTACATAATAATATAAAATTATATACTCCTGCCTAGTTTTAAGATTTACACTTACAAAAAAAATGTTACCAAAAGTATTGCAATGTCTATAAATTAGTACTAATGAACACACTATTTTTCAGTATTTTTTGACAATATGTCTTTCAGGATTGGAAGTTTCCGACAAAGCCCCTTTATGAAATTGGCATTAAATTTTTAGTAAACGTCATCATCATCATCAGTAAATCATCATCGCACTTCATAATTTTTCATTATCATCCTTCAAAATTGTCGTTAATAATTATATTTAGATGATTTAGCTTTTACCCCTCTGCAACTTCCTTATAAGAAATTGTAATGAAATATTCCCATACATCACAAAAATAATATAATTAATAATGACAAGGAATCATTACCATCAGCTTATCATAAATATATAAAATTGAAATTATGCAGAATCAATAAATTATGTAGATCATATTTATGTCAACGATAATAATAATGAAAAGTTTCTCATTGCTAAAGGCTTGGCTGAAGTTCTTCGTGACTGATCAGCAGTTGACAAAATCTGTTGAAGAGCCTATGTGGTTCGAGGGCGAGGACTATTACGATGTAACAACACAACAAATGTCAAGACAGAACAACACTGTGCCAACAATCATTCACGAATCATCCATAGAACTGGTTAATGGCATCATTTAGACATAACATAATCGTATTGCATTCATTATGACTCATTTCATTCACCCGTCTATTGTAAAATAAGATATTTTAATGTAGTGTTTTAAGGAGACGATAAATTGTTTTCATTTTAATATAATAAAAATCTAATAAATGATATTTGTAGGGGATTAAATTGTCGTATAAATTATGCAAAGTATTCGAGAATATTATAATAAATAACGCTTATATAAGTCCTCAAAAATCGATGAAAAATCGTCACCTGAGTGTACTAAAAATCTTTTTTTCTTTTTATTCTGCGACTAAAAATTATGTTACCTACTGTTATTTGTTATATTAAA
>DWKO01000029.1:0-12800 GCA_018249515.1 Euriphellus phraxanor
GAGGGAAGGAACTAAGAAGAAAAAGGAAGGAGGGGGGGGGGGGGGGGGGGGGGGGGCGGGGTTGGTTCTTAGGGAACACTAAGGGGCACCAAGAGGGGGAGGGGATTAAAAATAGTAAAACTGTTCACGTAGTATGGTTACGTTCCTTGGCGGTTTCGGTTATAAAATGCGGCGGTTATAAACCGCCCGTGCGCGCAATCTTACACTATCGAGCGAAATAACAAGCCCGCGCATAACATACCTTAACTTATAATATATTTATGCATGCCATATAACTACAACTTCGTATTAGTTTGAAGTGACAACAGTCCGTTGAATATTTCCAGGCACGTTGTAATAGAACGATTAATAAGATAAGTCTTTCTATTCTAATCTAATTGGAAATTGATATAATTTCATACCTAAAATGACAAGTTTTAACCATTGACTTGTACAAAACTATTCATAATAAAAACGCATTAGTTAAATATAATTTTAACAAAAAAACAACCGAGTTCAAGCGCGCTATTAAGTTATTTGTCCATTTGTCGCGCACATACTTAATGCCAATTTAAGACTTATATGGTTTTCTCATGGATACTATTGTCAGAACTGGATTACCAAATTGGGAACACACGGGATGCAACAGCTTTCAAATAAAAAAGAATAATCAAAATCGGTTCACGCAGTCGAAAGTTATGAGGTAAGAAAAAAAAAAGAAATAGACAACTTGAGAACTACCTTCTTTTTTGAAGTCGTTTGAAAACGCATTCTAATCGCTTTAGAATAGGAAGACTAACGAAGGCAGCTTTTTAGGTGAGCATACCTAAGAAACTGCCTCCGTTAGTCTTCCTATTAGTTAGTCCTAACCTAACCTACCCCTACGGAATCCAAGTTCCTTGAGACGCTGAATAAAGAACAAAGTCGAAACATGCCAACCAGCACATATGTATTAAAAATAAATTAATATGAAAAAACACGAAACTAAATTTGAATAAATTTGTCCAGTGGAAGGAATATGGTAAATCCCGAGAACGACCATAGATTTAAACATCTCATCAATCGTAACTTTGAAATTAACTAAGTATCAGGTTCACACAGACTTCATAAAAAAAAGGTGTCTATAATTATTGTAGCCGGTTTTTTAATAGACGTTCAGCGAGAACTCTTAAACCGTTGGACCGTTTTTGATCATTCTTTTTATTGCATGTTTTCAGAAGTACCTCAAGAGAAACAAGCAAGCATGAAGTGCAACGAAGGAGTTTTGTAATTTAGGCATA
This sequence comes from Euriphellus phraxanor, assembly GCA_018249515.1. Lineage (NCBI taxonomy): Eukaryota > Metazoa > Arthropoda > Insecta > Lepidoptera > Hesperiidae > Euriphellus > Euriphellus phraxanor. The sequence goes on from DWKO01000029.1 coordinate 1,260, forward strand.
CAATGTATAGGTTCTTTTATTTATTTATTTATCATTTATTGAACCAAACAATGGTACAAAAGGCGGACTTAATGCTAGATAGCACTCTCTCCCAACCAACCTTCAGGATTTGCAGAAAATATTTAAAGCGGTTTACGCTAATAACAATAAAATAGAAGGATATGTGAATAGAGAAAAAAAAACAGTTATAGTATATAAAATACTATACTTTAAATGTACAGACAGTCAATGGTTAAAACGTCATGGCAGTTGTAAATTTTATTTCTGTACTTAATTGCACTCATTTTATTTAGTACACATTAAGATATCTACGACTTACTATATTAATCTTAGTTTCATCCAAAGATATTATACATGTCTAGACGGAGCGTCGGAGAAAACGGACAATTTTATATACAGCCAAAATTAAATATAGGAAATAAATATTTACCGAGTCTATACCTATAAGCGCAGTGAAAACGATCACTCGCGTAGGTAGATAATAAAATTACTGATTTAAATCTAATCTTTTCAGTAGAGGCAGCGTTCTGAAACGGCGGTAGAATAAAAAAAATGTACTATATATGTATTTGACAATTTGTAAGTGCCCCCGTAGGCCTATACAAAATAAATAGATTTCATTTCAATGGTTCAAATACCATAATCAAGTAAACCTACCTGTAGACATGCCGTATTAAAAAATAATATGTATGTTGGTAAACATGGACCAATTTTTCGTGTTTCAGTGACGAGGTATCTAGACAAATTTAATGTCTTTGGTCATCTTATGTAATACATGACTTCTGTTGATCCAACTGTTACTGTCGTCGATCTCCAGTCCAGAATAATGTATCAAAAAACATTTACATTATTGTCGAGTACTAAAACCGTTTGAAGATAATAAATACAAACATTACAAACGAATTATTATTAAAAATGAAATATATTTGGTAACTTAAATTAAAATACATTAAATAACATTTATGGCTGTGGAACCAATCTGCCCTAAGGGGCCATTCATGAAATATTTCACGAAATAGTCTTCCCGCCAACATTTTACTGGGTTTGTGACATCTGACATTGGTTTTAACACTTTTTATCATTAATACAAGAGTAATTATTAAAAAAAAAAAATAGGTTGGTGATATTTTCCTGAACAAAACTGAGGTCAGTTGTCGATTTTCAAAATCAGAGTTGTTTAAAAATAAATTAAAATATATGTCTCGATCTTCCATAGTATATGACCTTTGTTGATCCTTTCCGTGACACAATTCATGTATGACCCCTGATGAATTATAAAAAAAGCAAAAACCACTTATATTAGGCCACATTGAAGCCATTGTGTTTAATTGACTGCCAATATTATATTTTTACTGGATGCGTGTGACAATTTCACCCTAACATTTCTATTCCGAACGATATGCCTAGTTTCGTTGACCGAGTGTTGCCATTAAGGGTTACGTTAGCTACCACTTCTGAACCGCTAAATATATCGCGGTATTTATAAGAACTCAGACCGCACAGAAAAGAACAAATGAAACCTCTCAAACAAAATATTAAAGTAACAAAACTTACTTTTTACAAATATTATTATGTTATGCGTTATGAAGAATGGAAGGTGGTCGAAGCAAAATAACTTGAACTGAGAACATCCTCCTTTTAGGAAGTCGATTACGTTACTCCCATAGAAAGATCGACTGGGACGTCCAATATACATGAATACAGCCTTCTTTTTGAACTGAAATGAGAACTTCCTCCTTTTAGGAAGTCGATTAAGTTACTCCCATATAAAGATCTACTGGGAATGAATATCGAAATATTCATGGAACGATAAAGTGTTAAGACTGACAAGCCGATTGGTCAAAGCGTTAAATGGGCTGGAGTGGTGTCCCTTGGTATCGCAAGCCAACACTCACTAAAGTTACATTAACTATTTATATTCATAAGCGAAAATGTTGCATTAAACGCAAAGTGTAAAAAAAAAACTTTTAGTGGTCAAAAGTGATCAAATCGTAACCCAGTGATGGTCAGATTGTAAACAATTGACTTTTCACCCATATCCCTTGATAATGCACTTGGAATAAACCTCTACGTAAATAGTTTGAACTATTGCTACGTGTTATGTCGACATAGATGAATATTGATAATATTTGAAAGCAGCTGTTGTGAGAAATTGTTTGCAATCGCGCGTTCGTTAAAATTTACATACTGGAGGTTGCGGAGGAAAGGCGAATTCCATGAACTGTGTAAACAATTACATCACATATTACAAGCTTTATATTCTGCAATGCTTGCGTTTGTCTCCTATACATTCGCATATTGTCAGCTTAAAGAGAAAAGGTACTAAGTCTATTTCTTCTCTAAATACATAGCTACGAATGCTGATTTCAATAGACGGCAAAACGAATTATATCGAAAAAAATGACAAGAATTGTAAACATTGATAAAACAGATCTACTCTCTACTACAGATCAAATTCGGCTACGGTTTTATTATCGGTTTCCATTCTCCTGTAAAGTGTGATATTCTAGACTTAGCACCTTTGTGCTTTAAGTCGACGATGTTGAAACATTCCAGAGTAAAGTATGATATTCTAGACTTAGTACTTTTATGCTTTAGGTCAACGATATTTAAACACTCCAGAGTAAAGTGTGATATTCTAGACTTAGTACTTTTATGCTTTAAGTCGACGATATTCAAACATTCCAGTTCTTTGTTTGGTCACTATCGTTGCTTTATAATATTGCGTTAGGTTTAGAACGAAAATACAAAATATTTTACGCAGAGGTTTATTCAAATACAAAGTAGATTATAATGCCACGATAACACACATAATATATACATCAAAATTTCATAAATACACAGCCGAATATCGTGTCAGTCAATGTGTCTATGTACTAAAACTGCCCTCGCGTGTTAAAATTAATATGACAACTTCCAACGCATCCAACGAACAGTCGGAATTGAGAAAGAAGAATATTATATATAACAATATATGTTTCAAGTGATTGAAGTCAATGATATATGTATAAAAATGACAGAATAAAAATAAATTAATAATATATTTAACAAAACATAACATTTAGCTTTAACGCCTGCTAAGCGACTATCGAATGGAATTAAAACCGGAGGTCACATGTTTAGAAATATCACACAGAAACAAAAATGATAGTGAAGTATCTTGAAAGACAAACGTTGGATGTAAATAGTGGTGAGTATTTGCAGAAGACCATAACATTTTACCGGGAACTAATCCCATCACTAGTTTATAAAAGGATAATGTCTTACAGCTATCACAAAAACTTAATTTAAAGTTTCCAACATTCATTTAGTCAATTATGATCTAGATGCCTCAACCAAAGACCGAACATCAACTTCAAGACATGCATAACGCAACTGTACATTTCGTTTTGATCCAAATTATTATTCTCATCCCAGTAAGTCAACTTCCTACCAAAATCTCTACAGGAGACGATTTTAATAAACAGGTTTTTCAAATTTCTACGCAAGAAAGACATACCATCCTCGACTTCCTCGCTACAAATTCGACAGTCACAAGTACTACTAAGTTTAACTAAATTGGAAGCATTAGCGGGAGTAATATTTTCATCGTTGATGATATTTTCAACTATTGGGCAGTCTACGTCGGAGATGACTATAGTGGGCACACGCTCCTTAGTCTCAGTAAAGTTCCGAGACGAAAAGTTCCTTTTCAGCTTACGAATGTTACTGGAGATGCTGCTACTTTGATCTTTATCTCTTTTTATAGTAGCCGAGGTAGAAGGTATTACCTCCAGTACGGTTTCCGCTGATCCGGATCGTGGCACTTTACCTTTCTTCCGCGTATACAATTCTTCGTAGCTCTTAATATGTGACAAATTTTGTTTTATCAAGATTTCCTTCCTTAGATCCGGTTTCTTACTGCCCTCCTCCCGGATTTCTAGCAAATTTTGGAGAGGCGGTGAAGCAACTACGCCGACTCTCCTTTGACGTGGACCCTTAGTTTCTACCTTTATTTCAACAGGTTTATCTTTTTGATCTTCGAAAGATATGGTTTTTGGTATTGGCACATTATTTTTAATTTTAGATGTACCGAAACCGCCTACACCTTCCAAATTCTCAGCTGAACTTGTATCAGACTCTCTAACATCATCGTAACTTTCAGACGAAAACGTAGGCAGCGTCCTTAATGGAGTTGATACTGAACTTCCGCTACTCGTATCCACAACTTTGTCGTATCTTCTACGCATCGGCAATCTGCGTCCACAAGAATCCCCTAAATCTTCCAAATTCTCCATGGAACTTTTATTTGAATCTTTAACATCATCGTACATTGTGAATGAAAATGTGGTTCTCTGCTTATCTTTTAGAGGTGACAATAATCCACTATCACTATTATCTTCTGACGACATGTAACTTCTGACTATCGGCATTTTGATTTGATACTTAGGTTCATCAGAGTCTGCATATTCACGAAGATCTTCAATAGAGCTCTTCCCAGATTCCTTAAAATCATCGACTGTTTTAAAAGAAAACGTTTTTTGTAGCTTCTTGATCTGAGGTGCCGGATTACCAGTCACATCATCCATACCCTTGTAACTTTCTTTCAGAACGAACAGTGCCAAGCTTTGTGCATACGTTTCATTGTGAACGGCCAAAGATGCACGTCTACTTTTCACTTTATATGGAAAAGCGGGGATATCTTCAAAACTCCTATGCAGTTCTATCAATCTGTTCTGTCGTTCTTCGGTATGCATGGTCCAGGATGAAGCAGTGTCACATTCTGACCCATCCGAACTCAATGTCTGGAGATAGTTGAAAATTTCAATGCCACGGTCGAGCGATATGGATCTTTGGAGCGGTATATCGTGGTTGAACCTGAAGTCAATTTCCACTTCCGAGTCAACCGAACTCAAATCCTCGTCTTTTTCATCGAACTCTGTCCCTAGCCAACGATTCACTTCTCGGTTGTTGAGGTCGAGTTTGAGTAGTTCCTGTCTGAGGTCTATCTCCGGTTTGGGGTTCTTTATGTCCGAGTGTCGCCTGAACTTCTTCTGTGGGTTGGTGATGGTTGTAGCGGTTGGGTCGGAGTGCCTACGCGGGGGCGGAGGTGGTGCCACCGGGCGCGGACATCTTGCTGGCGAGCGAGGATAGCGAGCGCCGGGGGAACGCGCCCATGGTGTTATCAGACTCCGCAAAGAGCTTGCGAAAACTGTGGAAGCGATAATGTGTTCAGTGATTAGGATAAATATATTTTTGATAAGTATAATTCATTATCATGCCGTGATAGCCTAATGGTAGGATACTGGCCTTTCGCTCGAGAAGTCCGGGGTTCCAACCCCAGGCACGCACCTCTGATTATTCGAAATTATGTGCTCATTAGAAATTAATTATCACGTGCTTTAACGGTGAAGGAAAACATCGTGAGGATACCTGCATGCCTAAGAGTTTTCTATAAAGTTCTCAAAGGCGTGTGAAGTCTACCAACACGCACTTGGCCGGCGCGGTGGACTACGGCCTAACCCCTTCCCATTCTGAAAGGAGACCCGTGCCCAGCAGTGGGACTTTGAAGGGTTGATGATGATGATAATAATGATAATTCGTTATTAGTATTAGAATTAAATAAAAAATAATCCATAACATGTATGATGAAAATTAAAAAGAGGTTATTAGTAAATAAATATATATACGATCAATAAACATATATATACGATCTGTTTTTGCTGAAAAATATATTGCTGAAATATATGATATTATTGTAATGGTTGCGGTAATTTTGCGTGTAATTCTGCGTCCTCATTTGTGTATGTATGACCTATATGGAATTTGTGCTAATTAATTAAGCATATTATTAATTGTTTTTATATTTTGGTTTTAATAAGCTAAACAAGCATTCGAAAAATAATGTTTAAACAATAAATTAGCTTTTTTGTATAATAATGATTAATTATTCACATTTTCGTATATCAAGTTATCATTAACACGTAGATTGAGATTTGTCATTTTCTGAATATTAGAAATAAAGTAGCTAATTACCGAAGGTACAGTCGTGATTATTGTTGTGTATTGCAGGTTTATAAATGAACTAAGTCAACATTTTAATATGAAATGAAGCAACGAAAAAGTGGTCCCTAAGTAAACACATGAGGAACACTAAACTTTCCTAAACGTCGGCGGCGGGTGTTTTATGTATAACTCGCTTCTACTACGTATATATCTAATTATAGAAACGGCACTAATAAATGAAACTGTAACGCACACGGAAACTATGTATCACGCTGATAAAAACTGACCGGTCACAATAATCAACCTGTGCGGTGTACACGTTTGGAGTTGCGAATTTGGTTAAATCGCGGAGACAAGCGTACAAGGGGAAAGGCATCGCACGGTCGGCCCCGGTGGTCAGCGTACCTGGTCGCCCACAAGGTCCTCGGCAGCTCTGATCGCGCAGCAGGCCTCCATTCCCGGCTGTGGCCGGGTGTCGTCACGAGACGCGGGAACGTGCGCGGAACGTGCGCAGGGACGGCGCACGCCTGCGCGCACCTACTGCGCGGGACCGACTGCGTGCCGGTCGCCGTGCGTGATAGCGCGCTCCGCGCGACCTCCTTCGCGGGGTTGCAATGAAAGTGATTAGGCTCTTGCGCGACTGATAACGAGGGCTCGCTCCCGCTTGCACGTTGCCACCGTTCAGACGGTACACCGCCATCTAGTTATTGAATACGCACGGAAGAATGTTTCGCCTTTGTTTCGGGGATTTTGAAATCTTACGGCATAAATAAATGATCAGTTGTACTTTACTGAACTGTCCATAATTTAAAGACTGTACCATAATTCTGAAATTATGATGATGTGAATTAGGATACCATGCTACTGTGTTGAATTCTACTAGGGATAATTTCTGTTTTGTAATGCGAAAATGAGCGAAAAATTATATAACATAGTATATCATATGATTAGCAATAATATGTAATTCATGATGACCTGAATCCCACACTCTAGCAGATCATGTTAGGTTATCGGCGTTAGTTATCGTTAGAGGATGACCGTCGTTAATCTAGTCACACATGCACTGTGATACTAGTAATATCGCTGAGTACTATAGTTTAATGCTATGGGAATTCCACAGATTTTTAAGAATAAGCTTTATACGATCTGAAATACTTGACCTTAAGTGTATGTAAAGTTTTTCTCTCTTGATATACTCATCAACCGTTTATATAATTTCATGAATCTATATAATAACTATAAGTAATAATTTCAAAATCACAATTCCCTTTCTAGCACTTCTGTAATTTCAATAATCACTGCTTCAGTTCCATATATAGCGTTAATACCAGAAGCATGTAACGTTTGAACAATAGTAATGTCTATTGTGTCTATTTTATATAGTGTAAAGTGAATACGAGGTTTCTTGATCTAAACTAAGGTAATTTTTGAATCACTGTGTTTGCCACCCATTTAAATATACTAACTAAAAAATCGACAACTTTAAATATCGAGACAAAAATTGAGCATAAAGAAATATATTCTCTAATACTAAAGAGATAGAGCCATCAGTATCATTGTAAAATAGGATTTTCGGCATTAATATAAAGTATTTAAAGTACGTATATAATTAATATAGCTTGTAATGTTTGATACACGCAACTAACTGTAGTTTTTTTAGCCCATCGAAAAAGATAGTAATGTGCAGGACATTACTGTCTTTAACATAAAGGCACACTGAACCCGTGCCCAGGGCCCCCGTGCTTACGGGGGCCCCGAAAGACCAATATATTCAATAACAGTACGAGAGCATTTTTTTTTGTACTTAGGTGTCTACTAAGAATTATCATGTTTCACGAACACGGGCGCCGGTATTCGGTATTTCGGTATCCGGTATTCTAAGACTGCCCTGAACTTACATGGAAAAAATTTAACAAACAAAATTTCCATGTTCTCTGCCTGGCAACAGACGAAAGGACTTATTTTACTAAAATACAAATTTTCTAAAATCATAGTGTAGTGTGTACATACACTTGGTCGTGTTTTAACAAACTGGACTCAGCGAAACAGTAAAAACAAGCGGCTGTTGAATTCAGAGCGCGATCTAGGTTTCTTATCACGACAACTTGTTCGGGATAAGCGTAATGGAGCATACCTATCTATCAACGCATATATCTGTGCGTACAGTCCGCTTTCACTGATCGTCATTGCACCGGCCAGTGCAGTTTTTCTCTGCCCGGCAATTCCACAATCTTTCGATGTTATATCCTTGCCATGTTCCTAATTGTGGACTGCCATCTTGTCATTGGGATTACGTAAAACATAAATGGAAAAGTTCGTTAGTCTTGTGGTTGATTCTTAGAAATTTGCTAAATAGTGACTTTACAATTTAGTTATAATTTTAATATAAAAATAGACAAATTGCATGTATTAACCATTTACTGTATAAAATATCATAAATATATGAATACATGTATTTCACCAAAAATTTAAAAATATTCGTTGCTATGTAAAATTGAAAATAAACGTCTCAAATTCTATAATTTAATAAACATAAATATAAAAATAGAGAATACGTTGCCCTTCTGCAAATTTAAAGAGCAATTATTTACAACCCGCCAGATAGCGAAGAATACTCTAGGGGTACTCTATGAAAGTGAGTTTCGTACAAATTTCGCGATCGCTTCGTATATATATATATATATTATATTCGAATTTGGATCGGTACCAAGTCTGGATTTGGATAAAGGTTTGGGACCTCGACTGATGGAGATTATGGTCAGGATTGAAATCAGGGTTGACCGCTGTTCGAACTTGGAGCCAAATTCGGAATTAGAACCGGATTTTGGAATGAGATTGAGTTGCGGGATAGGGATTGAGATCGACATTCAAACAGGGTAGGGAGCATGGCAGGTGTAGTCAAAATGAGCGATGGACGAATGGACATTGAATGGACTGGGTTTGAAAAGGTGTTAAATGGAGGAATGAACCCGAAACGGATGGAAATCGGCTTGGGGGATGGAAGGTAGACATATTGTAGACAGACAGCAGCAAGATGAAGTTTGGTGGAATATGCTTCAAGCTTTCGCTAGTTTTGGAGAAAACCAGATCCGGGCAACCATATCATGGAGTGCGATCAAATGCTAAATACAAATATGTGCGTATTGAAAAAGTCGTAGTGGTAGTCTTTAAGATGCAATTAATTTATGCACCCAGAAATTTCTCCTGTTTCATTTGATATACGAGTCCATGCGATATCATAAAAATGCTCAGACCCCCTCTACTTTTATATGTAACGTCCCGCGTATTAATTTTGTTTGCAAATAATGTAATCTATGTCACCCGGACCACAATTACGAACAGATTGACACTTTTTAAATAAAAAACTGCTAAACAGTTAAGGCGGAACGGTGGAGCATGTGTAAATACAGAGATGCATTGATAGATCAGGAATAAAACGTAAGCTATTGCCAATGTTAATGCTAATGAAATCGCGGACGGAATGCCTAGTACTATGACACGCGTAAAATCCATTGTTATTTCCTAATATTTGCAATTATTATAACGATGGAGAGATATAACTAGAGGTATATTTTTTGTAACATGCAATATTGTTGTAACTAGATTAATTTTTGTGTAGATTATTTTTTCTGATTCCTTGTAATTTTGTATTTTATTTAAATATCTTATCACTGTTGTGAATACAATATGAAGGTATCGAATCTTCACAAGATACAACTTTGCAATACTTATGTTTTCAGGGCAGCCAATTTATGACATTGAAAGCAAAGTTTCATGTAATCCTGTAACGAATTATATGGTAAATTACCAGTCACCGACAAATTTACTTACCTGTATATAGATAACTTACATATACCATGAACCATCAAATCGTCCGAAAATTAAAGTTGTTTATGGAGTTTAGACAGAATTGACAGTTACTAGACATTGTAACTTGTAAAAAGGGGGGTGCTAAAAATCCAACAATTTACCGGTTGATCTAGTGTCAATTGTCTAAGAGTGGCAGTAACCATAGATCCATAGTATAAAGTGACATTTATACCTAATTATTAGGTTTAAACTAAAAAAACATAATTCTGTAAGGTTATAATTATGTTATATGTTTTTAATTTATATTTATTTTCTCACGGTTACATGCTTTAAATACCAACGAAGGTGTCAATAAATATATTAAATTATTTTTACATGCTGCAACATAGTAGTTATTTAGCAATATTAAGTTGTCTCACTTATTATGCTAAATTATTTAAATAATAAGAGCTTACAAACATGTAAAATAAATCGCGTAAAATAAATCGAGTAAAATAAATCGTACACTTGTTCTCGTTTGCAACTAAATAAAAATATTTTCGCAGCGTAATTAGGTCATTACAAGCACCTCGACGTATTGAATTGTGTAATGTTAATTACGGAGCGGAGATCAAACGCGCCGCTCTTTAGTAAAAAATAAGCTGCTTCATCTTTCGGGACGAGTTCAGAATCCGGAAATCTTTATAACATTTCTTAATATTTACCATAGCTTCGTAATCCATAAATTACTTAAAAAGAACAGTAACTTTAAAGCACTTTATTACCGTAAGACGACGCTATAAATGTTTTTATATTTGACTGTAAGCGGGATACTCGAGTATTCCATAAGAATAACAAATTTATTACAAATGTATCGTCAACGTACACGTTGGCGATAGAAAAATCTTATAAACAGTATGTATTTAAACGTTAATAAATTAAAGAATACCTAAATCAGTACAGTAACAACAAAAATATTTGTTACTAAGATAATAAGAAGGCACTGTGGCTCAACGGTCACTATAACGGTTCGCCACGCAAAGGGTTCCAGGTTCGATCCCCGGCCGGACAGACATCTCAATTATGATTATAGTTTCTGGTCTAGGTCTGGGTGTTTGTGAAATCGTCTTTATGTGTGTCCATGGCACCCACGATACAGACAATCCTAGTGTGGGGCTTTGAGTGTAAAAAGCGTTAAAGCGTTAGCGTTAAGGAGGCACTTTTTATTGCCGAAATTTCCGTATATATTTAGTGTTGTATTCGTTTTCAGTATTTTTTAATTTAACGTAAGAGCTCTTTTAGATTTGCAACATTTTGGGAAATCGGTGTAGGTTAGGTGTATTTTTAAATTAGTTTATCGGTCAAATGGTCTAGCAAATAATTTTAGGAATGGGTTTTTATGTATTTCTTGAGCTGGCTCCCACAAGAGTTGTAATCTCCTAATATAGCGACAATTCATTTTCTCATTTTATTACCTCCTTCGTATTGTTTAATAGCAAATCAAACTTAGACTTAATTATGAAACTTTGAAAAGGCGCTATATATTGATGTTCGATTTTAAATTGATAATTATGAGAAAATTAGTTATTCATATCTAGTAATATTAAACATAACATGTATTGCCACTTAAAATTATTATAATTAGTATAATAATACATTAATCGTTAATTGTTAGCTAAATATCTTGATACACTATTTGTTGTCCACTTCAATCGACAATAAATACTAATAAATTATTTAAGGTGCCCTATATTGATTTCCAGAAAT
>DWKO01000030.1:0-12785 GCA_018249515.1 Euriphellus phraxanor
CTTTTGATGTTCAAAATAAATATTTCATTACTTTCGAGTTTAACCTCGAGTTCAAATTACTATTGCTAAGTTTATAGCTCAAAATTTTATGTCAAGATATATTTTTAAAAATAAAACACTTTTTTTGTAAGCTTTTCGTAATTGATATCTTGAACGAATCATCTGAGTTCGAAGCAATTTGCGGCATTCGACACCGATTTTAAGCTTGAAAAAGTAATTTATTAGTGGACAAACCGTTTACGAGATATTTAAAAAACACTTTACTTTGTCGTTATCTCTCGAACGAATTATCCGATTTCGAAGCGGATTGCGGGATTCCACGTCGATTTTTAAACTTAAAAGAGTAATATATTGTAAATTACTCGATGGGACAAACGGTTTACGATATAATTTGATAAAAACATATGTTTGCATTTTTTTCGTAATCGATATCTCTCACGAATTAATTAATTTTAAAGGGATTTAGTTTCGCCGCTGTCGTTTCTTGAGAAGATAAGCTGATTAGATTTTGGAAATAATCTGTTTACTATTATGTGCGAAAGCGTCCCCGTGGCTCCGTCGCTCAGTGGTGATATGGAACACCGTCAGGTTTTTAGCCGGTTGGAGTCCGACATAACCCTGGAGTTTCCTTACAAAAAAAGGTATTCCAAAAACAAATGGGTTTATTTCTCAGCCAGTCTAAGTTAGGTGAAATCTTTTGGACGCCACCGCATTTCGATACGTCAACCCATTTAAAAGTTATGAGAGGCTTACATCATGAGACACACACACAGACATACATATTGACATACAGACACTATCGTGAAAAAAGTCAGAATAGCTTCCTAAGTCCTCAAACATTTAAATCTGAAGAAATAACAACATTGGAAGAACATGAGAAAAAGGAGGTATTTAAAGTTCCCATACCTGAAAAACCGGTTGAAAAAGAATCTTACTACGAGAAAGACACGATCAAGACTGAAGTATCCGAGAAAACAGAAATAAGTTTATCTGAACTTGACGACAAAACAACACTAGAGAAAAATATATCAAAATTACTTGAAATTGACGTACAATTGAAGGTAGGTTACACTTGCAAATGTTCAACTTATTTTCTTATATTGTATTTTTGATACGGAACAAAACTTAAAATATACACTGCTTTGTAGGCAATTTAATCAGCAATTAATGTTTGACTTTGTGACTTATACCTTCTGAAAACTGATGTTTCTGAATTCAACCAGTAAATGCTTCTTCATATTCTTAACTTACAGTTCTTATGTTTGACTATTCATTTATTCTTATAACACAACAATAATGTGTTTTTGCGAATTTAGACTAGGCTACTTTTTTACAGTTCTATCCACGAATGGTTTAGTTTAATGTAATTATTACATATTGTTTTGTTAATGATTATTGAATACGTGTTAATACTTTGCTTTTCTTTGTTTTGTAGGATACTAAGCCATTCGAAGAGAAGAAGACTAGCCCTGAGGAGGAAGTAATAGAAGAAAAAGTAGACGACAAATTGGAAGAAAAATTACTACCCCTCAAAACGTCAAGTCCTCTAGAAAAAGAAGGTACAACCATAACTTCTCCTACGGCAATAGACGAATCAAAGGAGACGTCGCCTCTAATAGCATTTAAAGAAAAATCTGAGATTACAACAGAAGATATTTTATTATCCTACAAAGACACAGATAAGAGACTTCAAACAATTAAAAGGTTGTCAGAAGATATTGATGAATTATGCGAAGATTCCTTGAGCAAACTTATGGTATTTGGAGAACCTGAGGAATTTGTCACTACTAAGACAGAAACCATCGTTGAAAAAAGTGTTATTATAATACGAACAATTCTCACTCGGGTTATTAAGACAAAATATGCGGATAATGAAGGCGTGCCACGTAAAATTAAAACAGTGACAGACGTGATAACAACTGACGAATATTCTGATGGTACATCTAGTACCAAAGAAGCCAGCAGTACGACAATCACTGACCTTCATGTTGCTCACGATGTTTTGGAGGTAACTTCGACAAAGGACGTTTTGATAGGCACTATTTCAAGTTTAGTTAAATCCGAGGAAAGTGAAGCAAGTTCTGTGAAACCTGATGGAAAAGAACTCAGCAAAGACAAACCAGATGAAAAGACGTCAACGCCAGTTCTGACAAAAGACAAAGAATCTACTCTTGATAAACCACAAGACAAAACTATCAGTCAGGATAAATTTGACCCGAAGGATATAAGTCCAATTAAACCAGAAAAGAAAGAATCCAGCAAACATAAACCAGATGACAAAGCTGTAAGTTCTCCTGAAATAGACGAAAAAGAACCCAGTCTTGACGCGATACAAGACAAAACGCTAGGCTTGGACAAATCAGATGTAAAGGATATAAGTTCAGTAAAACCTGACGGGAGAGAGCCAATCGAATATAAACTAGATGTAAAAGCGCCAAGCCCTCTTCAAACAAAAGGAAAAGAACTAACTTTTGAAAAACCACTCGACAAGGCTCCGAGCCTGGTCAAACCTGATGTGAAGGAAGAAAGTCCAGCCAAACAAGAAAAAGATGAGCCAAGCAAAGATAAGCTATATGATAATGCTGTAAGTCCTCTTCAAACAGAAGAAAAAGAAGCAATCATTCATAAACCACTAGACAAGGCTCCTAGTTCGGTCACTCCTGATACGAAAGATGCAAGTCCAGTTAAACCCGAAAAGAAAAAACCTATCAAAGATAAAACAGACGACAAAGAACGAAGTCTTCTAGAGGCAAAAGAAAAAGAACCTTCTGTTGACAAGCCACATGACAAGGCTACTAGCCTGGTGAATATTGAGACAGTGGATGTAAGTCCAATCAAACCCGAAAAGACAACAGTTAGCAAAGACAAACTAGATGACAAAGAGCCAATTCCCCGTGATTCAAAAGATATAGAACGCAGTCTTTACAAACCCCAAGATAAGTCTCCTAGCACGGTTCAACATGACGCGACGGATGTAAGTCTTGAGACGCAAGGATCTAGTAAAGATACACCAGTTGGTAAAGAGACAATTTCTCCTCAAACACAAGAAATAGGGTTTACTATTGGTAAGCCACAAGACAAGGCTATCTCCGTTAAATCGGATGCAAAAGATGTGAGCCCAGTGAGACACGAAGAGGAAGGACATAAGAAAGATAAACAAGTTGATAAAATTGGCAGCCCCGTTGAACCTATGACGACAGTTAGTGCAATTAAACTTGATAGAAAACCCGTCGAGGATAAATTTGAGGAGATAAAACCTAGCAAAGATAAGTCAGTTAAAGGAAAAGATATAAGTCCTTCTGAACCTGAAGAGAAAAACCTTGAAACATGCATTAAAAAACCTGATGAAAAGGCTTCCAGTCCCGCAAAACTTGATGATAAAGAAATTATTAAAGACGAACCAAGTGCCAAAGTATCTTTTGAAGATGTGACAGAAGAGGATACAATTCGTAATATTGAAAAAATACTCAAAAACTATACTGCATTCGGAAAACCAGAAGAAAAAATTACAAAAGTCACAAAAGAAATTATAATAGAAACCATAGTTGTGATTCGTACTATCATTACTAAGATAATCAAAACAAAGTACGCAGACAGCACTGGTATTCTAAGAAAGATTAAAATCGTTACAATAATTACTACCACGGATGACTACCCTGATGGACACTCCAGTGGTAATGTCGAAAGCAATGTCACATTAGAAGATATTGAACCCGAAGAAAGTACTGATTCTAAAATTACAACTGAAGAGAAATCTGACAAAGTTACTCTTAAAGAAATATCCAAATATGAAGAAAAAGATGTAGATGAAAAAGAAACTGTATACCTTAATGGACAGGCCAGATTAGACAGTCCAGAAAAACTTGAAACTGAATTTGTCATAAAGAAAGTTCCAGATTCTAAAACAGAATTAAGGACCCATGAAATGAAAGAAGAACTTAAATTACAAGAAAAAGATTTAGAGCATGAAGACATATTGCAACGAACAAAGAGAGATTTATCTTCACAGTCGTATGGTGAAATTGAAAAACACGAATATGAGGACATGCACAAATCTTTGAAAGCAGATTCATTGTCACAGTTTGCGAAGGATACTATAGAAATGTTACATCAAGAAAGAACTCACATTTCAGGAATGTTGCACAAAACTAGCCAGGAAATCGACAAATTATCGTCAATTTCAACAATCGACAGTGGTATTGTGGACAGGGAGAGTATACATACCGTTCTGCACAGTAGCTCAGAAGACGTATCTAAAGAAGTTAGCTTGGAAGAGAAATACAGTTTTGAAAGTACGGAAAAATCTGAAAAGAAATTAATGAAGAAAGTAATTACTTCAACGGAAGATAAACACTCAATGCATTTAGACGACTCAATGCAGTCTACAAGCAGCCAACAATTTGATTATGAATCGTTTACTGGAGATGAACTTGTATCATCTTTAACCTGTGAACATCCTGTTGTACATGATGCGGATAAGACTAAGTCTCCAAAAGATACCAAATCTGACGCACGTGATGAAGGTTTACCCCATACAAAAGAAACTAAAGAATCAGTTACTAAAACTTTAACAGACAGCGCAGCGCACTTGATGGAGTCTATTCATAAAGCTTTTGGCGATGAAACTATTCAGCAAGGCATTAAGACTGAAGGTGTAGAATCATTATCAGTTCATTCTGAATTTGATCGAGTATCAACTCCACCCACTGTGCCAGTTAGTCCTTTACCGAAAACTCCCAGCACGTTCCAAGATGTTAAAGTAAGTGATGGTGTCCAAAGTGAAGTAACATACGATAAATCTGATGGATCTGAAGAAACTATCACGAAGGTAGTCCATGTAGGTGATGATGTTTTAACCCAGAAAATCTCGACATCCACAGAAAAAGTACCTAAACCACTGAAGAGTTCAGATGTTGACGGAGAACGAGAACTCTTATCGCTTATGCAGACAATGGGTAAAATCAAAACGGAAACAGATACTGTAACGAAGATAATTAAAGAAGGGGAAAACGTAGTAACACAAACCATAACAACGGTAACTACAAAAGAAATAATTTCGAGAGAGGACGGCACACCTCAAAATGTGAAAACAACAATCGAGACTACAACTTTGAGTAAGAGTGCTGACGGTTCTACAACTACTACTAAAGATACTCAAACTGTCCTTTCTGAATGTTCTTCCAGCCTAAAATCTACCTCACAAATGGACTTATATGCCAAAGATAGTAAAATAGAGAAACTTTCCCTTGACACTGCCGATCTGAAATCCGAAGTAGGTCAAACAAAAGAAAGTATACAAAAACTCCAAGAGTCTTCCCCTATACTTAGAGATATTCCTGAAACAGAATTAAGGTCTGAGTATGTCAGTGAAATTGATGAAATAGATGATAATGTAGAAGATACCGTTATTGACACAGATGTGAGTAAACGAATTGTTAGAGAAAATAATATAGACATTATTGAAACTGTAACAACAATAACTAAGAAGGAGACGATAAAAATTGATGACAGCAAAAAGATAATTAAAACGACGGTTGAGACAAACATTGTCAAAGAGTATCCTGATGGTTCTAAAGATATCCAAAAAAATATAGAAGTAAAAACTGAAGAAATTGTTATTGATTCTAGTAGCAACGTTGACAAGTTATTAAGTGAATATGTCGCTGTTGGTGAGCCAGAAGAAAGTGTTTCTACAAAAACCGAGGAAATTGAACAAGAAACTATTATTATAAGAAGAATCATTGTAACAAGAATAGTGAAAACCAAGTATGCAGATTCATATGGCAATGTTAAAAAACTGAAGACAGTTACTACCGTCACTACCACCGACAATTATCCAGATGGATCATCGCGCACAAAAGTAGATAGTAATACGTCATTAACGGACATCGGATACGATGATATTATTGAATCGACTGAACTTCTCGACTACACACAAATAGAAGATAAGTCGGTAGAAGTAGATAAGCAAGAAAAAAGTACGACTATCAATGGTAAGAAAGTTTTGCAAATTATAACAACAACCACAATAAAAGAAGTTTTAGCCACAAAAGATAGATCAAGAAAGAAATTAAAGACTACAATTGAAACAATCACAGAAACAATAAAACCTGATGGAGTAACTGAAGTAACTAAAGATGTCCAAGTGTCTGTGTCTGATTATGAAATTAAAACTGAAGAAGAGGTGCCGGAAGGATTTGAAGTAATAGGTGAACCAGAAGAAGTAACTTCTACTGAAATTGAGTCAATAACAGAAAATGGTGTTATTATCAAAAGAAAAATAACTATCACAGTAACAAAACAAGAATACCACAACAAGGCTGACAGAATTAAAAGAACAAAAACAATTACTAAGACAGTTACAGAAGACGAACATCCGGATGGTTCAGTTATAACTAAAACTAGTGAGAAAGTTTCTTTGGTTGACGAGACTTTAGAAATAGCAGTTATCCAAAAGCCCAAGGTAGAAGATAGCGAGTTCGATAAAACCGAAGAAGACAGCAAAGTTGAAACTGTACTCATGGATTTGGTTCCTACTGGTGAACCCGAAGAAACTGAAAAAGTGAATGAAGAAGTCATTAAAGAAAACGATATCGTAATTAAAAGAAAAATTGTTACAAGAATTGTTAAAATTAAATACTCGGACAGTTCCGGCATTCTGAGAAAATTAAAGACTATAACAACTATAACAACTACTGACCAGTATCCTGATGGTTCATCACGTACGATTGTAGATACAAGTACTTCTGTGTCTGAAATTGATGTCGATGTTATCATTCAGAGTCAAGATCTAAAGGGTTTCTCTAAAGTAGAGGATAAGACGGTAAGTGTAGATACAAAAGAGAGGACCGCAATTAGGAATGGCAAGGAAATTATTGAAATTGTTACGACAACGACAATCAAGGAAATTCTATCATCAGACGACGGCTCGAAAAAGAAAGTTAAGACAACTGTCGAAGTGGTGACGGAATCAAAGTTACCAAATGGGATAACCGAAGTTACAAAAGATGTCAAAGTCTCTGTCGCAGATTTGGTAAAAGATTCATTTGATGAAAATTTAGAAGGGTTCACTCTAGTTGGTGAAGCAGATGTAGAATCTAGTTCAGTAACGGAAGAAATAATTGAACATGGTATTACTATAACTAGGAAAACGACCATCACCACTATCAGAGAAGAATTCGAAAATCCACAAATAAAATTGAAGAAAATAAAAACAACAGTTAAGACTACTGTAGAAGATGAACATCCCGATGGTACAGTTATTACGAAGAAAAGTGAAAAGGTGTCTATTGCTGACGTATACTTTAAAACTGCATCAACCGAACAAGACACTGAACCTCCAGAATCGTATGTAGATGACAGCGAAATAGTGGAGGATACATCGGAGGAATCAGATGTTAAAAATGAAATCGTACAGCATGGATCACTTACAATCAATCGCACTGTTACTACTAAAACGAAACGTGAAACTTTAGCTAGCTCGGACAAAAGTATCAAACGTGTAAGGACAACGGTAGAAACAACCACCGTTGATGAATACCCAGATGGATCAGTCGAAACCACCAAAGATGTTAAAATAACAATATCTGAGTTCCAGAAAACCTCTGATAGTCACTTACAAGCGGCATTGCAAGGATTGAATTCAACAGGAAAAATTAAGACATCTGTTGATAAGAAAACCAACATGATTGTAACTGAATCGGGAAAAATAACACAAACCATAACTACCTATGTTACAAAAGAAGAGCTAAAAAATAACGAAACTAATGAGGTGGCGGTCAAAACAGTAACTGAAACTATAACAGAGAATTCCAGAGAAGATGGTACTGTCGAGACTACTAAAGATGTACGAACTCAAATAACTTACCTACCGTTGGGTACAGGTTTAGATGACTGGTCACCAGAAGAGTTAGAAGAAATTGCTAAACAACCAGCAAGTCAAGAAAAGAGACCCATCATCGACGATTTACCCATTGAAAGAAAAGAAGAGCCGCAACGTCAAGTTAAGCCAAAGAAACAAAGATCACCAGTAGGTGAAATCACTACTGAAACCGATACTTTCACGAAAGTAATTAAAGAAGGTGATAACGAAATAACTCAAACAATTACTGTAGTCACAACTAAAGAAGTAATTAGTCCGGAAAAGATTAAAGTAACCGTGGAAACGACGACGGTAAGTAAAGGCAGTGACGGGGTGACTAAAACAACTAAGTCAACGAAGACAACTATATCAGAGTTCAGGGAGGAGTTTGAAGAAATCATAGACACGGGTGAAAGTGAAAAATCTTTCTCAAAGTTGTCGTCAAAGACTGGAGATATGCGTAGTTCTTCCGCCGCCAGTGATGATCTCGATCATCCTGGAATATCTTCTCCACCTTCTGATATCAGCTCTAGGGGATCCCGAGCTGCTACTCACGTATGGGGCACCGAAAGTAGCGGTATGTACTACAGCGACGATGATGGCCAAGGAAGTCCAAGTAGCACAAAATCTCAAATAGCCCATTCACCAAGATCAAACTTGAGTTTTGAACTTGACACTAAGCTGCCACAGCAACGAGACACAAGTCAAGAAATGTTAGCAGAAAAATATCACGATGTACCCCGAGACCTTATGTCCACATCTATTTATGGAACACTTCCCGAAGATGATTCATGCACGTCATCAACCCATTCCGAGGTAAAGACTGAAATTCACTTGATAGGCAAAACAGTATCGAAAATAACTGACGACTTCATAACTCAAGAGATAATCAAATCCGGAGCATCATCACATAGCACCAAAACTTCTGATGCTACGTTCTTAAAAGAAGCGGATGAGCAATTCGAAAAGGCCATTGAAGAGCATAAGAAAGTGAGCGGTTCCGATGTAATATCTAGCATTACCGCCAAATATGAACTAGACAGTTCGAGTATGAGCCATCACATGTCGAAGAAAGAAGAGAGTAGCATATCATTAAAAGGCGTCAAATCTGAATCTAAAAAAGTTATTGAAAGTTCATCGTCATCGAGTAGTAGCAAACATGAGACCAAATCAGTACGTTCCGAATCACATACAGGTAAATCAAAGGATCCTATTGAGTCGTGGGGTAAGCCGCTGGGACTTCCAAGTCCGATTCTACCTCCCAATCAATCAGATGGAAAGAGCACACCTAAGAAACAAACTCCTAGTTCAACTGTGCTGAATAAAAATAAGATTAACCAAGAGAAGAGTAAGGAGGCGAAGAACAGGGCGTCCGAATCTCCTAGCAAGAAGAAGTCTCCGACTCCTGTCTATATGGAGCTTACATACGTTCCGCATCACGGCAATTCGTACTACTCTGCGGTAGAGTTCTTCAAGAGAGTCCGAGCGCGTTACTATGTGTTCTCTGGAACTGAACCATCTAAAGAAATTTACAATGCCCTCCTGGATGCCAAGAAGACCTGGGAAGACAAAGACTTAGGTAAGACAGGTTCTTTAGTTAGATATGTATAAAGGTAAGAATCTTTTCCGGTGCTTGAAAAAATTGTTGCAAATATCGAACCAAAAAGAGGGACTTATAAACAGACATACGAATGACAAGGCAAATAAAAAAATATAAAAAAAAAAGTTCAATGACGATCAATTTCCCATAGATAGTCAATATACGTGAGCCTTACTGATATAGCTATATGTAAATATTCACTAAGCTGCGGTAAAAAAAAAAGATTTGTTGATTGTTTCCAATAAGTAAACTAACATTCATAAGTAATATGTAATAAGTATCTGAATGTCGTTTTATTTTCAGAAGTGACAATTATCCCGACATACGACACCGATGTTCTCGGCTACTGGGTAGCTGAAAACGAGGAGGCATTGGAGAAATACAAGATCGACCTGTCGCCATCCGCGTCGCGATGCACCATCAACCTGCAAGACCACGAGACTTCGTGCGCGGCGTACAGACTCGAGTTCTAGGTGTCGGGTCTATTTGTAGCCTTCTCATCGAAGAAGTGAAACCTCATCCAAAGGTGCTTTCGAATGAAGGAACAAGACAGAGATTAAATTGTGTAGGAATAATGAGACTGTGATAGAGAAAGGAACATTCGAAGGCATCTCCGAGGCCGCTCCTCCGTATGAGATAGCTTGCAAATAGATACAGTAAAGACTTTTGTGATATATGAATGCAATCGACAGACTGTTTTCAAGTTCGATAAAATCGTAGCCGTTTAACATTACCAAGATTAAAATGAAAGTGAGTGTCACGGAGTGGATCGCCGCGCCCCGCGGCAGTACGACCCTGAGCCGAGTGTCCTGACCGGATCCAATTTAATGTCAATAACCAAATTCTCGACCTAAGAACAGAAACGTCCATTTTTTTCTAAAACTGTTTTCTAGTAGCGTCATTGAAAAATAGTACACGCCATTTAAAATATATTTCTGAGAATATTTTTAAATTCGGTCTTATACAATCAGTAGTGCTTTTATATACGATTTTTAGCGTAACCAGTCCATTTTGTTTAGCCGAAACACCGCTTGCGCGAATGTCTAAATTAATAAAAAAAATTATTTTGCTATCGCATTATAAATTCTACATAGTATAAATATTGTATAAACGGTATAGCGAGCACGGCCGCCATTTTGTTTAGCAAAACGCTTTGTAAAGGACGTGATAGCATATAAACGATTAAGTGCGATTGTAGACGATGGTCAAAAAAACCAATGACACGTGTTTAAGTACACCTGGAATACATACTTTTTTATGATCAAATTGGAATATATTTAACTAAATGTCTTATAAAGACACTCTTAAATATACGATGTCGTTCGATGACTAGTGCTGTTGGCACTATTTATATAAATGTTTAATAGAATTGACGTAATAATGTTAAATCATCCTGGGATGGCAAAGATAGCTCCAACCTAATGTGGTTTAAAATTCCTAGGTGATAAAGCTATTAGAGAATTGAAAAAGAAACCTCAGTATTTTTCAATCTGAGCTTCCCTGCCATTTATAGTTATAAGTTGTTAGACTGGTGTCTCTGGATGCACAAAAAGATGGCAATAATGAAGTTGTTTAACGCATACACGAAAGTTATTAAACTAAGCCTGAACTTTAATTTCTTTCGTGCTTGCATTAAACTATTGATACTATTGAGTTTGAAAGGACACGAGACGCTAACGATACCGAACGGTCTAACATTCTACATTTGAAGCAATCTTTGCTTTCCCGGAGAGTAACGAGCCTAAAACGATAGAGAGCTTAATCCATATAAATAAATGTTTTATTAGAACTATTATTACAAATTGAACAATCTATTTACCTTTGTTTAAGTTAAATTTGCTTGTTGCGTCGATGACTATATGAAATAGTTTTAATGTGTGTTGTTTAAATTTAACTCATTTCAAATGGTGACTCTTCCCAAGACGACAGAATCTCTGGTTATTAAAAAATTCTTTGGCATTTATTATTTCGGTTTCCATATGATGTGTTTTGAACTAGTCGAGTCAACCCAAATACTTATAAAGTTGTAGTAGTATTATTCGTTCCTACGTCGATTGATTTAGCGATCCTAATATACGTGTTTTGTTTTCTATTAAACGTACCTAAAACCTCATGTAAGTATAGAACCCCCTTAGATGTTTCTTTTGAAATTTGAGTCATTACGTTCGAATGATGTGAGCGAATGTGATATTGATAAACATCATAAAATTTTACCATCTAGTCTAGTGAGTAAGCTATAATGATCAGGCTTTATTCAACTAATCTGCTGAACCTCCCGTTTCGTTTTTGCCAAGTGAAGGTTTTGAGTCAATTAATTTTAAGTCATCCAATAGAGATAAGCCGACTAAAGCCACACGTCTGTCATCGCTTACTTCGCCAGAAGACCTAACTATAGTTAAAATAGGAAATCGATTCTGTATAATTGAAGCACCAGCACAATGTAATAACGAGTTAACTAAAATGATAAAAATACATTAAACTATGGTATTCTACGTATGTATAATAACTATCTACGTATTTATTTTATTGTAAATCTTTGTGAGAGTACGAATGAGAATTTATTTTGTAGTTACATTATAATTGATATTATAGTATGTGTTTATCTGTGTGTCGATTGGTGTGAGCACAATAAGTGATTATGTTTTGATTCTGTGAACTTACGCTTGGTGTTGTGAATGGGACTAAACAGGGATGAGTCTTGTTTGATGTGTGAATCTTTCGCGACCGGTGCGACTTTCGGCTTAACTGTATACTTTTTATATTCTACGCTTAACATCAGCTTTGGGGATACCGGCTTATGCCTTCACACCTCACTCCTTAGCAACATGCGGAGCTGTTGTGAGCGACTGCCAAACTGGTGCATTAGATTCTATTCTAATAATTTTGCGTTTATTAATGGTACTGAACTTAAGATTTGAGATGGATTCTACTGCGTGGATCTTAAGTTCAGGTTCATGTTTGTGCTAATGACGCTTTTCTCTTTAAGACTGTCGCAGGCCGCGCCGGTGGCGGCGATGCTTTTGAAAGTTGCGAGTTTATTAGGCTTCATATTATTTGTAGCCAGCGTACACTCCTTAGCTGGCTCTAAAGCCTGACCCTAAAGTTTACTATTGTATTTTATAGCTAGAATTCTAATTAATGCATATTATTAGGAATATTAAAATGTTATTAAATTAAGAATTGTATCAGCTTAGTGAACATCAATAGGTAGCAAAGTCGTAGCTTCCTCTCAGCGATCACGAAGCCGGGTAATTAGTGAAAATTCAGAAACAAAACGACTGAACGCATAGAACTGTTGGTGACACAATTTCCTATTTCAGAAAC
>DWKO01000031.1:0-12739 GCA_018249515.1 Euriphellus phraxanor
ATATCTACTTAACCTAGCAATGAGACTCGCCGCCGTAAGTGGGTTAGAAAGAGAACTCTTTCTGCCGTAATTTTGAAGAACCCAGTTGACATAGGAAAGGATTTTCTAGGAAAGGATCATCCGTTGCGACACATAAGTACACAGATGGAACGCCTCAAAAAGAACTTCGGAAAGGTGGTAGAATTTTACTTCGTCCGGGGTAGTATCACCGCTAGTACCAAGCAGTATTTGTGTTTCGGTTCAAGAGGTTTGGATGCCGGGGCGCACTCACAAGTGAGGTGACCATCTTAGTCCTCAGGAATGGCAACGCATTTGCATGTAACCTCTCTTGGATCTTCAGGCTTCTTTGAAATTGAATGCGGGTGCAGTGACTACTTAACACCAGGTATCCGGCATGCTCATTTGCTACTCTTCTGACATTAAAAAAGCAATACTTTCATGAAGCAGCCGGTCCGTGTTATCACTAGGTTACGATTCAAACAAGACTAAAATAAAAAAGAAACTCCTTAGGAATGGTAGTTTTTTTTCTTTACACGAGACCGACGTATTTCCTCCAAATAAACAAGATTTTTTCGAATCTATTATTAAATAACGGAGTTCTAGGGTAACAGACATAAAAATACTATAACCAAGGAGGACCTCTTCCTCCTTTTTTGAAGTCATCTAAGAACTAAGACAAAGCGTAGGTATGTACGAACGGCTGGGTAGTGCAATGAGAAATTAGCTCTTCCTACACCCAGGATTGCAATGTCATGGAAACATTGAAATGTGCGACAAGGGGCGAACCTAGGCCCTTGCGTGTCAGACCATTACGGTTGCGAAATAACAGCACGTTGTCCACAGCCACTGGTGCAGAGCATCGCGCGCGCCGCCGCCGCTGCCACCTCCTCGCCGCACACGCCGCCGCACCCCGTGCACACGCCCCACACGCCGCACACGCCCCACACGCCCCATACGCCCAGCTACACCGACAAGCTGGAGGAAGCTCTGCGAAACCACCCGCCGCCCATGATGCGGCGCATCCCCCTTCCCCCGCGCCGCAATAGCCGCTCCGCCGACAACTCCCCCGACGTCATCAAGCGCACCCGTCACGACAACAACAACGACCAGTCCCAGATCCACGACTTCTCCACCAAGAACCACTCGCTAAACAACTCGCGCGCCCACACCGAACAGGGCAACAACGGAAACGGCATCTCCAACAGCAGCTCCTCCCCTTCACCTCGCCTCATGGAAGAGGTCAAGAACGAGCCCCTAGACATGATCTGCCCTTCCAACCCGGACATCGACAGGAGCACCGACGACACGCCACCGCACTCTCACCATAGACCACTCGTGAGTACCTACCATAGACTTAAAAGTAAAAAAAACAGGATATATAAGTAGTACATAATTCGAAATCCAATTCTGTTCCAACCACTGTATTATCTGATATAATTGAAAATATCACTTAAGTATAAGCATTATCGTTATTATTTCAAAACCGTACTATGAATTAATAAAATAACAAATTAAAAAATATATTTAAATACCAGAGAGACGAGATTAGGTTTTTTCTAAGTCGAACAATGATGACATAGATGTTTTTAATGGAATTAGTAATACGATTCACTTAGAACAGACGGATGATAAGGAAGAATGTCGCCATGACATTGAGATTTACCGAGTACCTATAGACGCGTCTATCGTACTAGAATTTGTACCCGGAACCGCTTGCCTCGAATGTCAGATTACGTTACCTATAGAGATAATTATTCTTAAGTATCATATTCATACGACCAAATACCAATCTGTGGTAAGGCGATCATCGATCCGACATGCGCTCTAAATGTAACAGTACAGATCAAGACATAAAAGTAGTTTTATGAAAACTGAAGTTTTAAATAAAATCGAATAAGTGGGATAATCGTCGAGTAAGTGGAAATAAAAATTATTTGTTTCTAACCATCGGAATAAAAATAAAAATATGAGAAGCACTTTAAGATTATAAAAGCCACGGAGCAGAGAAAAAACCTAACATTTTAGACATGCCCAAATAGCTGTATGTAGAATGTTTTATTAATGGAAAAGAACGTAAGCCTAAAAGAACTGTAAAATAACAGCCGTAATATATTTAATTGCTTTTCGTACCCAACGAGACCACTGTGAGCGTCCTTATCAAAACATTCTTATAAAAATAGAAATCTCGTTATTACAAAGTTAGATTGGAATACTAACTTTCATAGTTGACGGGCCTGAGTTTGTTTTTAATTCATTTATCACGATCAGAGATGACTCTGTCTTATTTACAGGAAACTTTCGAAACTTCTCTTTACCTTTCTTACTAATAATCCAGACTGAAATGTATTTTATGGAGATTCATTAACTACCTATCTCGCTTGCAACAATAATAAAAATGTTTTTTTATTAAGTATTAAACAAATACTATAAAATAAATACGCATCTTTACATAGATATGAAAGAGCTATACGTATGATTTTTTTTTAAATATTGGACTCGCATAGCTTGACACATTCAGCCAGAGTCAAGTAATACATACATATGTTTCAAAATCAGTCGATAACTAAATGCAACGTGGTCGAATCAAAAAGTCATCGTCTAGTCAGGTCAGGAAGCTCCGTCCTAGTAAAGTGGCGGAAGCTTTACTAGAACTTTCTGAGGAGCCTTGACGCAAGAACACGTTTTTTCAATTCTGTATCACTTGCCCACAATCGCGTACGTTTACGAGTCAAAACAAAAGTTTTGAAAAATACCACAAGACTGCACGTCCGCTTGCGCTTTTGCGCAAGTCCCAAACCAAACCCTCTGTTACTCATAAGTATGGTTACATTTACAAGTAGCAAAGAGCCTGTAAATTAATCGAATACGGGATAGATACTATTGAATATGTGGTTTTAATGCCTGCATTTATGGTTCCCAGGGAGGCGGCCCGCCGTCCCGCGGCAGCTCCGCCGACGCCGATGATCGCACCCCGCCGCCGCAGCTGCCGCCCTCGCCGTTCATCCCGCCGCCCGATGCCAAACTCTTCGCAACCTCTAACGCTCACTACAACTTCAACATTGCGGCTCTGGCCGATCCCTCTACTTTAGCCGGTAACTAAACGCTTACGTTATTTGTGTGTTGTGTTTTTAATCTTTTTGAAGTGATGTGCGGAGTCTGATGAAATGTATGGTATACAAGGGACAGTCGAATTTATATTCAATTCAGGAAGCGACATTATTTTTAATTCTATCTCTGAGTTATTATCGCTTACGTGTGAACTTCTAAGATAGGTTTAAGTACCTGAATACCAAATTTAGGAACAGGGATATTTTGGGAGAATAATGTGAGAAAAATGTTCTTAATGCTCAATTGTTTGGTGCATTGAATGCATAAGAGCCGGTTTGCTGTTTCCAGGTCTGCCGAGCCCGCTGGCACCCGACGGCATGGCGAGCACCTCTCAAGGTTAGTTACAGCTTGTCTAGCAACAAGTTTATTTTATGCATTACCTACATATATTGAAACAAACGATATTTTTAATGCACTGTCTGTCGTATGCCACCATCACCGCTTCCTCTCTGCTCTGTCATTATTAGGTTTATATATCATTATTAGGTTTTATATTTTTACAAAATGTATGAGGCAATTATCACGTGACATATAATATTCTATAATATATGTATTCTAATTATGATATCTCCTCCTAACCTCTGTATATGACTTCATTTTGTGCTCTGTGTTCTGTATTAATTATTAATGTTAGCTTTTTGTGTTCTGGTTCGATGGACGCGCGTGGGTACAATCTGTTTTCATTCCTCAGACTTTAGACTGCTCTGTTAAATGAGATTATGATTGATCATTGAACCAAAACGCAACGTGGCGTGCATGTTTAATGTATTGTAACTATAGTTTAATGTACTCTCTACAAAGAAGACATTGCAATTTGCTAGCTTGTTTCTAGATGTGCCTTGAAAAATACGCTAGGAAACTCCCTCGTCCCGTGTCTCCTATTTCAGTTTTATTTTCTTATCTACGCAATTTAATTTTCCTTCCTTATTTTGTTTATTTTTTACTCTTATTTACTCCAAATCATAAAACTAAAAACCATGTCATGCATTAAACATTGCGCAGTTTAATTGGCTATAAAAAAGAACAAAAATGTCAACATTTAAACCTGAATTATTAAAAAAAATCTTCCGCGAAACGAATTCAATTTAGAACAAATTCCAATCCGCGTGTCATTTACTTTTGTCGAAACGTCGGATCCCATGAATCATTCATGTTTCTAAAAACAGTATCGCATTACCCTTAATCATTGTCTTGAGAAATAACGCTGGGGACGTACACGACCGGACAATGGAATTTTAGTAATGGTTACGTGGTGTCAGTTTATTTAAAAAAGAGCGATTTCATTGAAGAATACTAACACTTTTGTTCGAGAAATTTGAGAATGCACTCGCCGATCGCGTCTCGAGATTGTTATGAAACCGGCCGGTACACCTATCACCTCATCGCTGAGCTTAACTAAGCCATAGGTCGAATAGGAAACAGTAAAATCAGCATTGCGTACTAATACCGCTTATATCCGGCGCGTCGGATGGCTATCATCAAACAGTACAGGGGGGTGGCGGTGCTTGGAAGTAAAGAGAGGCTACGATAGTGAGTGCATTAAAAGTGCGTTCGGAAGCTTCGATGGGGCTAACTGCTTGTGTTGTGACCAGGTGGCGCCCGCACCCCCCAGGAAGATTACCGATGCGAGCCCTGTAACAAGAGTCTGTCGTCCTTGACCCGGCTCAAACGGCATATTCAAAACGTTCACATGCGGCCCTCCAGGGAGCCAGTCTGTAACATTTGCCGACGGGTGTACTCCAGCCTGAATAGTCTCAGAAACCACAAGTCGATCTACCACCGCAAGCAGCAACCGCCCTCCGCCGGCCAGGGGCCCTTCTACCCCGTCAATTGACGCCCGACGAAACCGTTGCCATATACGTTGCCATTCGAAGAATCAAAGCTGCCATCCTAACCACCTAAAACGCCATAGTCTTGCCCGTAGACCTTTGTTAAGTTTAAAAATTGTAACGCGAGATGTTCCTAACATTTGTACATAGCATAGTTTTACGTGTACTTTGCATGCGCATCGCCAGACTCTATTATATTATGTATGTATAATGTATCGTTACTAAACTGTATGCTTCGTAAGCGTGGGCCGTTCGTACAAAATTCACTCGGCTCGAGTACCGACGGCGCATCGCTTACACAGATCTCGCCTTTCTGGAACCAATTGGAACATGTATGATCGGTACACGCATAACCACCAACGTTCTTTTTCAAAAGAAGCGCATTAGTCAAATTAAATTTTAAATTGAATCACGTTAAATTGCCTCTACAGCCCAGGTTCAAAATTGCCACTCGAATTTAACTTAGCGGCACTGAATTGTGCCAATTGGTTCCTTCAAAATGGGACCTGTTGGATGCGAGCGGTCGCTGTGGTGTTGGTATGCCCTTCTCCCTGGGGGTTAGGGGTGTCTCCGTTGACTAATGCGCTAATGTTGGTTGTTATGTGTGGCGCAGTGGGCCCTTTGGGGGCGGGTCACCGATGCGAGGTGTGCGGGAAGCTGCTGTCGACGCGACTGACGCTCAAGAGGCATACGGAGCAGCAGCACCTGCAGCCGCTGCATTCGGCGCGCTGCAGCCTCTGCCACAAGGTGTTCCGCACGCTCAACTCGCTCAACAACCATAAGAGCATCTACCACCGGCGCCAGCGCGGCCTGCCGCAGCAGACGCAGCCGCAGAACCTCACCACCGGCCCCGACACTAAGATCCCTCCGCCCCACCACAACATCGACTTCTACAAGTTCAAAGATCAGTTCAATGTCTAAATTGTGTCCACTCTCTTACCCTACCTTTGATTTCTCTATATTTTATTCTATCGTATAGTAGATGATTTATATTTTTATCTCTGGACCGAGATTTCATATATCTAGTTATTTTGTGAGACTTATTTATATTATTCTTTTGTCAATTTTAAGACTTTAAACTTGTAAAGTGAATGTTCGTGTGAGGATTGATCGCGACGGTTGCTATGATCGCTACGGATCAATCGAATATTCTTAACCGAACCATGGCAATTCGACATTCCAATGGATACTAGGGAGGGCGACATTGGTCCAATGTATATTCGAGCCACAACACGCCCGTAAGTGCAATACATACTGCGGTAAATGACGATTCCTGATTTTTTACACTATGTTAAATGTGTGACAATAAGGCGAAGAGAAATTAATATTTTGAGAAAAGAGAAAAATCTTGGTGCTGTAAATTTATATATTAGGCTTAAATTTATAAAAAAAAGGAACAGTGTTCGTTGTAAGTAACAAAAGAGGCATATTGTTTTCAATGTTGTGTTCATTTTCGGCGTTTTGCAATTTTATTTATTCTGTATTTTTACCTTCATGATCTCACACTTAGATATTTATACGAGATTACTAAAAATCTATTTAAAAATAAATAAAATTTATATGATATATAATTGGCTTATGAGGCTTTTCAAATTTATTATTTTATTTAGGTGTTTTGTTCATTCACTGTAAGACTGAAATGATCAGAGAAATAGCACCAATAGCAATCGAAAAACAGATTTCAGTTACAATAAAACCACCCGCAGACGCACTGTCACCATACAACACATGCAGCAGATACTCCAGGAAACACCCAACCACGACATAAGACAACAGTTCAAGATACATACACACCACTATAAACGACAACATATATAAATACCATACAACAATATACCAATACCATATTACTATTGCTTATTTTCAAGTCGACATTTATAACTTTATCTAGTCGACTTTATTGTTTTTTTTCGTATCTTACTTTTTCGTTTCCGTTATTATGCAGTTATTAAGGATATCGATGCACAATAAAGCATTTGTTAGTGAATCGCAAGGTGCCATTTTAAGCGAATCAATATGGCTATTTAATTATATTTTAGTTTTATCAGATTTTAAGTTACTATCAGAACGTAAGTTTTATCACTGTCTTGTGTTCGTTTCTATTTTTTTTATTATTATTACAAATATTTTCGTCGGATTTTCTATCCAATTCGGCGTCGTGTTTTTCTTTATTTTTCGTTTATATTCTCTACAATGCATTACAATTTTGTTGCCGTTTTTTTACTAAACTGTAATTACACACATTATTAATATAAATATTAAATACATAATAGGTAATATACTATTAAATCTTAATAATTCTCAGTGTTAAATGTTCCTAAATTTGAACAGTGAATTTTTTAATCGCAACTATTTCAAATGCAACTTTTTGCTTGCCATGCGTAGTCGTAACAATTATGATAGATTATTTTCATTTAGGCAGAAATCGGTAATATTTTACGCGTAGTCTAGATTCAGCATCTTATTCTCCATCCCTCGTTTGCTTTACAATAATACTCTTAATGTTCACGTAACTATTTATTCATATAATACGATTCATCGTTTGCATATGTGTGTAATAATATTTAATTACCTATGTAATACGTGGAAAAATAGTAATTCGTCTCGTAGAGTAGATGTGTAACAGTACAGTAATTCTTAATAATTTCGACTCCATGTGTCTCTGAATCTAGACTTTTCGGGTTCGTTTACTGCATCTTTAATCTATGACAATTCTAGTTCAATGATACATCACTATTTTCCAGTCGACGAGTGTCGTCATATTCAATATTGTTATATTACTTTTTGTAGATGTAAGAAATTCTTATATAAGTGTAAATGTAAACACATAATTTATTGTAACGATATACACACTAAGTAATTATTAGTGCCTGCTTTACATAATTGTTTTTTATTCGGGAAAAGACATATTTTGCGTAACTTCTAAAATATTAGGAGTAGTGTTGGGAACACTTACTATTTACCTAGAAGGTAATCGACGCTATATTATACTTTAAATAACAAGTATGAGAGGCTTCCTAAAATAAAGTTAATGCTATTCGTTATAAGATTATGTTGTTATTACTAGATGCATAACGCTTAGCCATTACTATTTGTTTAGTTATTATAAGCTTTATTACGATAATTTGGAACTAATTGGAAGACTAGTGATTTGGTGCTAAATTGGAACAATGTTCTTGCTAGAAGGTGAAAAAAAATGTTTAGAAAAAATCGAAAACGGAATCAAAATTTTTAAACATTTCGCAACATTCCGAGTGAGAGGAAGAAAAAATGTTAAGTTTTTATTTGCAACAAATTGCAAGAAATTGAACGTAAAACGTAGGATTGTTGTTTTTGTCTAGTAATTTAGTAATAGTTTTTATTGTTAATTTGGGTTTGGGAATTAAGTTAGTTGACTATTTAGATGTAAGATTTATCTGAATTCATAGCGGTAATAGCATCTATATGTTTAATTTACTATTACAGGGATGTGCTGCTAAGTGTGGCAGTTCGGTAATAATTTGGTCGATCGTAGCTCTAGGAAAAAGATCTTTTTATTTAATAAAAATCTGGTTCGAAATTTATTTGCCAAAATGTAATAAGCGCTATAGACTGATTAGACTAAGTACGCGTTTCAATTGTACACTATTAGGCGTATTTTCTAGATTAAAATTGTACAATTATTTACTAAATTATTGATAATTTTATACAAAAATTGACAAGTCAGAAGCGTGGGTCGTTTCGGTATTAAAAAAACGAAATTATTTTGTGATTCGAGGATCTTTTTTGGAATTATCATTTGGTAGTTGCTAAGTTTTGGGGATCTCAAAGAAATCTATAAGGTCTCTATGGGTTTAATGGGCGAAAACTACATCGTGTTCTAAGGAGCAGAACACATCCCTGTCGAACTACATTAGTTAGGATCTTAGCAAGTTTAAGACTGTTTCTGTGACCTGTTTAAGTTTTTATCCTTCTAACGTGTTAAGGTATTTTTTCATACCTACTCGTACCGCGCGTTGCGTGACGACTTATTCGATGTGTTCTTAATGTTCTTATACTTCTTGTTGGCATTTTTACTTATTTTATAAGGAATCTAAATTAATTTATTGGTTGTTGTATTGAAATTTTATTTTTTCTTTTTAAATTATTGTTCTATCCTTGAATCTAGATGTTTTTGTTAATAATTGGCACTAGTGTAATGCAGTCCATTAGATATTTAAAATGTGACAAAAATGTGCCAAAAATGTTATTTTTTATGGTTTTGTCTTCCATTGAAAATGCTCTTCGTAATGAGAGATTATTTACACGATTGGCTAATTAATACTTCCTATGTACATGTCGAAATAGATTAACGATTAATGGGCTGCACGTCTCCGTATAACCGTAGATATCAACTGATTTGCATCACATATAATATGTATAATAGTTCTTTTCCTTCCTTACTTTAAAATTAGAGAACTTGACGTAACTACTCATAAAGTGTAATTGTAATCGTTAAACTGAACTTCATAAATCCTAATATTGATGATAATGGCGTTTTTAATAAAAACAAATATACAAATGTGGTTAGTTTTATTCATATCCTGCCTGCCGCTCGACACCTCGCCAGCTCGCCAGCTCGCCGCCCGCCACCGGCCGCGTACTGTTCACAGCTTGTAGTTCTGTCTGTCAGTTTGTGCCTTGTTTTCCTTAAGTACGCTTGTCATTTTTTCCGGCTAGTATCTTTTCCCGCAAGTCTGCATGTCTGTTCTAACACCTCATCGGCCACCGTAGCTTCGCCATCATTTATATTTATTTTCTTTAATTTTACTATTTATTTTATTAATATTTTCAATCACTTTTTTTTCATTCCTTTGTCAATTTTTCATTTGGAAGAGACTTACGTTAC
Source organism: Euriphellus phraxanor (assembly GCA_018249515.1). NCBI lineage: Eukaryota > Metazoa > Arthropoda > Insecta > Lepidoptera > Hesperiidae > Euriphellus > Euriphellus phraxanor. The sequence continues at coordinate 9,805 of DWKO01000031.1, forward strand.
TATGCAACTTAGAAAAGATATCAGCTAGGTGATTCCGTATTATTTTGTTTTACCGCGTACGGGGACCACCCCCACATTTGTTTTGTTTTTTCGATTTGTTTGCAGGTAAAAAGTTATTCTCCTGCACGCTATGCCCGAAAGTATTGTGCTCAAAGGCCTCGCTGAAACGGCATATCGCCGACAAGCACGCCGAGAGGCAGGAGGAGTACAGGTGCACCATATGCGAACGGGTGTACTGCTCGCGAAACTCCCTGATGACCCATATATACACCTACCACAAGTCCAGGCCAGGGGAGACAGACCAAATCCGGTTTTTTTAGTGACTACTCGGGCGGAGTTGGCGCGGCGTGCGGCAGAACTCGTCTTGCAAAGAGAACCATCAGGCCGACCCTCGCTCGTCAGCCGATCCTAACACCGCTCACCCAGGTTAGAAACTGTTTATAGACAACAACACGTAGGACACATGAACGCTGAGATCATTAACGATGTTTTCTCACACGATAGACAGTTAGGTAATTAAGGGTCCCCTTTTAGTTACGTTTCTGTTTTATTTTTTATTTTTTCTAAATTTTAGTTGAATTCTTATTTTAATTTTCTATTTAAACCCCTAGCCGAAGGCCCCCTCCCATCGGGTTTCGCAGTTTTGACGTTGTTGTGTTGCTTGGAGCATGCTTCTATCATTTTTGTTATCACGTGTTTCTGTGTCATTGTGGTTGAAAGAATTTCCTAAGATTTTGAATATATGAGAACTCGTGATTACTGTGTAGTTAGTCAATGTGTACAGTGCATATTATTAGTATTATACCTAATATTATTAACCTCATACATTCTAGGTATTATAAAAGGCTAATAGATAATTATAACCTGAAAGATTGCATTTCAACTTCTATAATATTGTCGCTTAGTGTCTTGAATGCCGCCAGCTAACGAACGTCCCTCGCCGATCATTATCGACGAGGAGTAATATTTTCTTTTCAATTTCCAGCTGTACCGCCCCTCCGCATGCCCCCGCCGACCGCCGGCGGCATCAACGAGCCGCAAGAGTGTCCCTACTGCCGCAGGACATTCTCTTGTTACTATTCCTTGAAACGACACTTCCAAGACAAGCACGAGCAGTCCGACACTCTGTACGTGTGCGAGTTCTGCCACCGGAGGTACAGGACCAAGAACTCGCTCACCACGCACAAGAGTCTGCAACACCGGGGCTCCAGCGGCATGCTCAAGCGGCTGCTCAAGACCTCCGCCCTGCACAGCGCGCTGGCCCCCTCCCCCCACCACCTGTTCGACCTGGGCGCCGGCGACCACGGCCCGCAGCTGCCGCCGGGCCTTCAATGACCACAGACTATGGCTTGAATCGGTGGTAACGCTGCGCGCTTCGAACACCCTCGGCCCGACCGCCGAGCGTATTCGAAACGAGGCAAATGGGCTCGGACGCGATAGGGATAGCATATATGTGCAATATACGGACAATGCCAAAACGATGCGGCACCGCGCCGCACGCATATGGTAAATTGTGTATTATAATGGTAGTAAAATATTGACGTTAGTTTATAAAATTACGTGAACAGTATTGTCGCACGCGACTTTTAGAAGTCGTCTAGTGTACGCTTCGACGACCGGACTTCGTCGGGCGGCCGCCGAGCGCCGCCGGCGCGGGGATTGCGGGCACTCCGGTGTCCACGATGTTCAACCAGTGTTCAAATTGACAATGTAATTCAGAGCAATACTAAAGTATTCATATTTCTAGTACTGCCAAATTATGCCAACTGTATTCTAAAGAGAAATACATTTTTTTAAAATCACTTTTCGATAAATGTCTAGTGTCAAATTAGATTCGATAACTGTACAAAATTGAACGTACAAATTTTAACAGTAATTTAAAAGATTGAAGAAAATATTTTTTAAAGAAACTTTTTTCGGATCGCCAAATCTAAATTTTTAAAGATACAGATTATTTAGGGATTAATTACAAAAAAATTAGATTTAAAAATAAAAAAAAATGTTGATGTTGAGTAAAAATTAAAGACTTCTTAGAATCTGATTTTGAAAGTACAAAAGATAACGTCTAATCGAAGAATAAGTGTATTTATTCTATGTGCGTTTTGGCTTCAGTAAAATTAATGATATATAAAATAATGATTATGATCAATGTATAAGTAGCCGTGCCTTCGTTCGTCTTCATGCCATTATTTGGGTTGGTTTGAGTGAATTTCCGAACTGAGAGGAGATGGAGAGCTGACGAGCCTGGCGAACGAGAGGCGTGGACGAGGGGGTGGCAGGGCCAAAGTGCCGGAGCGCCAAAGCGACGGGCGCCGGGCGCCTCGCATACAGGGTTCGATGAGGCGGGGTGCGGCGCCGGCCTGGTGCGTGGGTCTTCGAAAAGCAGCAATCTGTTCGACGATCGTATACGTGTACATGATTTCAAATCATGAAACAAACTAATCATTTCTTCTGTATAAAATTACGTAGGTGTTAGGTATTCATTAATATAATTATATTTAATCTGTATCCATTTTCGGATTTCTCTCTATGAGTGTATAGTGGTTTCTTATTTAAATGTCGACCAACGTAGCGGACGTCTCGTTATTGAAAATTTATTAGATTATTATTATTATTATATTATTCTCAAAATTAAAAGTCTTAGTAACGACCATAAGATGGCTGCAGATTGTAAAAATATTTTATTTACTTATATTATAGGAAATTACTTGAGTACCGCGTTTGGCTGAATAATTCAAGGGATACATATCTATTCAGGGTGTGCATTGAAAATCATTGTAATTGTTAACATAAATGATCAACGACTAAACAGTTAAGTGACAACCCTACATATCACAGAACAAATATCTATAGACAAGGTAACGCTACACAGGAAGAAAGTATTTTAACACCGTGATATTTCGCAAAGCCAAAGAAAACGAAATGGGTATAACGT
>DWKO01000032.1:0-12725 GCA_018249515.1 Euriphellus phraxanor
GCAGCGTCTTCGATTAAAGCTCCCAGGCGGCTTAATTTATTCCAACACTTCCAACGATTATCATTATATTCCAATCTATTTACACAAAACCTTGCCAAATTATATACCGAAACCTTCCTCGTGAGTCACTCTATCTACTGGTGAACACCGCTTGAAAATCCGTGCCATAATTTTTGAGTTTATCGCAAATAGACAGACGGACGCGGCGGAGGACGTTGTTTTATAATATGTAGTGATGATGGGCACAGCGAAAGGAACATCGATCTCTGAATCTGGTGGTCAGAGATTTGAAAGCTAGACCGCTTGATTTAACCAAAATATGAGTTATTTTTATTGCGTCCGTTTTTTGGGTATGGGTTATTTCCTTGGAGAAGATTTGGCAGCGGGTTAGTGGCCAATCCGTATGAGACATGCCCTCCATGACATTCTTAAACGCTTGTGAAGTCTATGAACAGTATTTTACAGTGTTGAATATTTTTTATTTACTAATTTATTTTAGGCTCATCAACGCGTGGTACACAAACTATATGTAATATATACACAAATATTTGCTAATAATACCCACAATTTTAGGTGAGCACAACATCAGTCACGCTCAAATATTTAATTAAATTATGAAGTTATAATTAAAACATAAAACAACAATCTTTACATTTCAAATTAATTTCACACAAAGAAAATTACTAAAAGCATTGTACACTCAAATTGCCCCATGGTTGTATAAATACATTAGGCAATACAGAATGAGATGACATTAATTAGGTACCCTATCAATCAATTAAAAAATAAATACATATTATCTTTATATATATATTTCTCTTCAGGTGTATGTGACTGAACTCCTAAACGGCTGAACCGATTTTTATGAAATTTTGTGTGGTTGATTTAATTGATTCGGTTTAGATTCACAATTTACTGCGTTAGGTAACGCTGCGATCGCTTAAATTGTTTTTATTTTTTTGGTATATCAGTCGGATTACAACGCCTCAACAGAGCGACATCTAATGTGTCTGTTAGTGTAATATAAAATGAGATTTTAAATGAGTAAATATTGTAACGATTATGAATTTAATTAAAATAAATGTGTATTAACAAATTTATTTAACAACTATTATTATTTATTATAATTATGTAATTGGATTTCCGATATTTCCCAGAGTTTTATAAGTTACTGATAAGCTTAAATTTTCTTTTATATTGAATCAACAATCAACCAACAATCAATTGAATCAAAAATCAACGTCTCCCCGGAAATGTATTCTTTGGGTTTTAGGTGGCTCGAAGTACTCTCGTGTGAGTCTGTTAATGGGATATTTTGAGCCGAGGTTGGTATAGCCGTAATTTAAGGTCTGTATTTACCAAATCTAGAGATTCGAATTGATGTGTTAAAGGTAATTTCTGCCAAGAGTTCAGGACGGTTGAAAGTACTGTTTATAAGTTTGTGTGGGCACAAACTTATAAACAGTACTTTAAACCGTCTACTTTGTCGTAAACTATATTAAAGCCATGAAACCGTCTACGTTTTTCTTAGGTATTTTAAAATATTAAGACAATGTCCCTAAATATTTTTTATTTGAACTACGTCAACTTGGTACCGCGGATTCCAGACGCAAGAATATTCGAGGGAAATTCTGACTAAAGCATTGTAAAGTAGAATTATTGTTTCTGTTTGCTTTGATCTATTTTTTGTTTCCCAAGACAATTCCAAGGATTTTTAAGGTGTTAGTGAAGATGTCATCTACGTATTTTGTTGAAACGCAAATCGCTATCCAAAGTGATTGCAAGGTCACGAATGACTGACAACAACTTTTATGAGACGAGTATTATCAGTTTTGTATACTAGACCCTCATAATCTTTATTCAGTTTCTTTCTTGAAAATCTTATGACTAGAAATCAAGAATAACATGTGTTAATATTTAAGATCTCCTGATATTACTTACGCCACTCAGTCAAACCATGAAGTGAAGTGTCACTGTGTGTTAACCAATATCGATATTTTAAGCTCAACAGCAGACAGATGACAATGTATGTAGTGGATGTAGTCATTTATGACGATGTTAAATAAGATCGGACCGAGATGGGATCCCTGCGGTACTCCAGTTATTATGGAAGCACCTGGAGGTGCAAACTACAACGATATTTACTATTCTACCCTCAACGTATTAGTAAATTAGGCACGTAACACGTAATCTTATATCTTTAAACGAGCAATTCTTGTGTATATATATATGAATCGTGATCTCGAAAACGGCTTCAACGATTTTCGTGACATTTAGCATGCGCCGGTTTCGGGGGCGATAAATCGACCTAGTTAGGTTCTCGTACTCGTATTTTCAGGCAATTAAAAACTTAAAAACTAAAATATCATTAAAAATCTGAGCAAGCTGGGGCATCCAGGCACTGGAACATAATATACCCAGAGAGCTTCGTTGGCCGGATCGTTTGCTAAGAATATAGATTATCAATTTGCCGGAACACAAAAGTACCAATTCAATAATTGTCGCTAACTACTAATTGGTTCGCCGCCAATCCCTATTAAAAACTCCGCAATTAGGGTCAGCTACTAATAGACGGGCAATCGGTCCGTTTGTTCTTAAACTGCCACCGAGCTTGTTCCACTATGACCCAGTTAAAAAATAATAAACGACCAGTTGTAAAATAACGCTTAAATGTAGAATTTCAATAGCCACCGAATTTAGTAAGAAGACTCAAGAGGACAAAACTATTACAGTTAGTGATATAACTTAGTGTAGTGATGGTGTAAAAGTGATTCTTAGAACACAAAAACAAAGTGTCTATACCCTAATCATTAGGGTATAGACACTTTGTTTTTGTGTTTAGGGCCTAATGCATTAAAACTTAGAAGTGAAGTGTCAGTGGACGCATTCTTCGTCATTATGATTATGTAGCAGTTTAAGTTAAAATAACATTACCAACAACATTACAACAAAATAACATTACCGGTCGAATAATCAGGCTAGATTGTAATTTTTATGAAGTATTTCAATACTTTAATAATAAAACAAAAATTGACACCGAATTATTGGTTTTTAGACTAATTCTAAATTTCAGATGATGAAACTATGGATATCCACATAACACGGCCAAATACCTTACACTACTATCCTGCTCCACAATCAGACTCCGGGCAACGTATATCTACTCATCTAGACCAATTCAATGAGATCGAACACAATGTATCTATTGTGAGTCGTTGAAGAGGTAGGCACTCTGTAGATTGTCATATCCCAAAGCATCATTGAATTTGCTTAGTCCAATCAGTCAAGTGTAAGTGTAAGAAAATATTCATTATATGAATTGACGACCCGTGTGGTGCAAAAGTCACCGGACTACGAAGCAAAGAGGTCCGGGTTCAATCCCCGGCCAGACAGACATCTGAATGATGAATTTAGATTTCTGTTTTGGGTTTGGGTATTTGTGAAATTGTTGGTTGCGAGTGTCCATGGCAGTCACAACACATGGAATCATAGTGTGGGGCGATGAGTATAGAAAGCGTCAATTTGTTATTGTATTTTAATAGCACCTACGTAACCTTGAAAAACATTACAAATTTTGAACATCTTATTTATGATGTGATTTGCATTTAACAGAGCTAGGAGCTAGGCTAGCTAGGAGCTAGAAAAAAAACATCGGCTAACAAATAAAATACCGTCGATACGTCATTATCACAGTTACAACCAATTTATTAATATATCGACTGTAAAGGTAAATGCTCATTTAATCCTCGTCAAACAGTTGTTTTGCTATAATCCTATTTTTCTCAACGAACACAATGGATTTTGCAACAATGGCCGATGCACTTTGTATCGATTAGTCGTTGGTGTGCAGGTGAGAAGAATGGAGATTAAAGGCCCTGCCGGTTTTAACAACGAGAAGAAAAAAGTTGTGGAAAAATGGATACTTACAGCGTTGGTTGTCGTCGTATTTAGATTTTTAGAACGGCTACGGAACAATAATCGTTATGGACCTATTAAATATATTATGAAGCAATGTGCCGGTGGAAAGGTTATGTAGGTATGTCACGAAGCGATTGTGTGCCGGTCACCTGATCCAAAGTACCGACCCTTCGAGGTTGGACAAGCGGTGGAAAAGAAAGTTTTCTACCTTACGATCAAAATTGCTGGAGAATGGTCAGGTCAAGTATGACAGGCATCCTGACATGGTCACAGAGCACACGATGTATATTATTGGGGTCAATTGTGTAGACTGTATGAACCTCCTTCACTATTTTTCAGTTCAGCGACCATTAGTCATAGAAATAATCTGCAAATAGGGCAGGAGTGATACTCTAAATCGATCACAGCAGCGTAGCCCTTTTAAGTCCAATAAGGTCAACCTCAATCGATTACCAATACATTAACCACTATTAAGTATGAAGTTAAGTACTAACCACTAACCGGAAACAATGTAAGCGGACAAATTGCAAATCCGCGCAATAAACTAAAGGCGCAGCGTTCAAAAATGCCAAAAGCGAGATCCTTTGAACATTACACGCCACATTTAGCTCCCTTTTATAAGGTTTATCCTGGCACAGAAGCCAACAAAGATACGAGTCACACGCGACTAAGTACACTCAATTTTCGCTGTTAAAACAAAGTGGGAAGGACCGAAATAGCGTGTGAATATTGCTGGGAATTTTAAGCCGCTGTGTTGCCCGCTTATAGAGTTATGTGGGTCATATTTGAAATAGACTACATGAATGGTGCCCTGATAGCCCTGAATAACTCAAACGGCAGACTGGAATTTCATCCATTATCACATAAAATGTCAAACATGCACAATACAATCCCATGGTTCAGCCACGATTTTACTGAAATATTGACAAGGTATACTCTATACTACTCTCTAAAGCCGCGTTAGCCGTAATGGCAAGATTCCGGCCTCTCGCTCGGGAGGTTCGGGGTTCAAATCCCAGGCACGCAACAGTGAAGGAAAACATCATGAGAAAACCTGCATGTCTTTAAGAGTTTTCCATAAAGTTCTTACAGGCTCTCATTCTGAGAGGAGACCCGTGCCCAGCAGTGGGTCGACAGTAATGGGTCGATGATGATGATGATGATACTCTATACGGTACAATCATAATTATCAAAATCATCATCATCAATCCCGAATATCATGATGCTATTTGGTATATCATTTTCCATCATGCTGAGCGTGCGAAAATATCACGATATATTCGAGCATGTTGAGCTTGAAAATAGTGGTTTGATTCAGGGATGGCATGCATGGTCAACGATTTTTTTGAATTACATACGAAAAACGATAGTAAACTAGCCGATAGCCTAAATAAATAATTTTTTTTCTTTATTTATGTAGGACATAATTAAAAAATTAAATATGTCTTCACATAAACATACAAATAAAAAAGAATGTATTTTAGGGGGCCGAGATGTTTGGTTGGGAGCTTGGCTCGTTATTTTACATAAGTGTTTTAATAAGTGTTCTGATGGGATAATAATTTACCTGACACAATAACTCTACAATTCTACTGCAATTTAAATCTCCTATTATAACGCCCTTTACTCAATTTAGGTTAAATCGACCAACGACGTCGGCAAATGTTGGTTATAATTTGACATCGTTTCGGAACAGCATGTGTTCGAAACGCGCTGTTGCAAAATATAAATGGGTGCTCATTATAATATTTGTTGTAATTAATTACAATATTGTCCAGTGTGAAAAAAAATCTGTAAAATATTTGTCGACGACGAAAATCAACATTTATTTCAACGGGAGGTCGAATCCGTAATCCTTAGCGAAATGACCACTGGGAGGTGATTGATTTGAATATCTACTGGTAGCAGAATACCACATTAATGCAAATTTTATTAAGCCATATTTGAAAGCGCGTAATTCCAGGAAGATGCCAGGTTATTCCGCACAAAATTTTCTTTAAAAGCAACCCCATAAATCCATTTGGTATCGACCAAAAAGGTGTTCTCAATACAAACAAGGTAAAAATAACCTTTCACTCTATTACCTCACGAATAGAATAAAAAGGGTGAAATATTCGCCGCATAACGTGTCAGGAATTTTGATATAGGATCCCATACATTTATCAACAACGGCTGAGTACGTAAATAAGACCATTCGTAATATATACATATATATGTAGGTATATATTTTATTATTAATTTATTTTGTCAATAACGTCGATCGAATTGAGAACCAAGGAGCCGGAGTTTGAAAGTAAGAGAATAGTAACATAAGTGCGTGTTGGTAGACTTTACATATCTTTGAGAACTTTATGGAGAACTCTCAGACATGCAGTATTCTTCACGATGTTTTCCTTCACCGTTAAAGCACGCGATAATTTAGAAAAATAATAGGGACATCATTTCGAAAAATCAGCGGTGCCTGGGGTTCGAACCCCGGACCTTCCGAACGAGAGACCGAACAGTAACATAGAACCATTTATTTCAATGGGCTAAATAGAAAACGTACATAAAATTTCGTGTCCGAGCTATTGACCGTTGAAGTTCCCACGTCTGGAGCCAATCCTGAACGTAGAATCCGGTCAAGCTTATCATGAAAATGCAATTACGTCGCAATCGATATGTAAAGCTTCAACTCCGTAAAACAACAGGAAGAAGTTTTCACTCAGCAACGACCGCAAGTTAAGTTAAATAAACGCTTGTACAACTGACGTTTAAAAATCTTCCGCTTTTGATGTTATAGAGTCGTATCATATCATATGTCATAGAGTGATGGAGTCATTCCACAATAGATATTACCTATCTATTTGAGACCTATTTTTCACGGAAGTCCATATTGCATTTTTTAAATCTTCGTAGGGACACGGGATCAAAACATTCGGATAGAGGTATTATCCTACACCCACACCCAACACTGACAGCATATAAATCACCGCAGACCCAAACCCTCTGTTTGCTGACTCGATAGACCGTACACATTGTAAAGGTACGGTGATCAAACAAATCAATAAAGCGCTACTTTGAGTAAAAGGAAAAATTGTCCAACGCAGGGACAAAGAAAATTTAATGTGAAACATCTATTGGCGCGCCCTGGAAGTAAGACAGACTTGTATGTTACGACGGTAAACAGCATGTCGTCCACTAACGCACTCGTATCCTTATATTAAAAAAAAAAGGCTTATTTTTTTATTCTGCACATATTATTATTGTAATAACAAAAAAAAGGAAGAAGTATCTTATATATTAAATACAACAAATAAAAATTCAAAATGAAAATAATATTTTACAATTATGTTTGCAGTGTACTGTTATAATTGTTATTGTCTCAGTGTGGTTGTCATAAGTAGCAAAGCGAAATGTCATAATATGTCAGTCAGTCAGTCTATGAGAAACGTCATTAAAGTGAAGCGAAACTATCTTTTAATTTAAAATAATTGAACTGAAGTCAAATCTCAACACCGCACACACACAGCGTTATTACGAATTCACTACACCTCGCAAAACACAACGTACCGTACGTACCAAAAACATATTTATTTTATTACCAAAACTATATTTTATCGTAGGTTTTATCCAATATATTTATATATACAATTCTACATTCATGTTTTTTAAGTAAAAACTTATTTAGCCCCGTTGAGTGATTTTTGGTAGGGCTAAAACTTATACGTTCAAAACGTATAAGTTACTCACTAAGCGTATGCATTAATGAACAGGATTCGACATGAATATATAATATTTCTTACTTTTCATTACAATAGAAATCGTATAAACATATGGAATATATACAGTCTTGGTATCACTCCTCACAAATATTTAAACACATTTGTTATTGTAAACAGAAAAATCTAAGAATAAGATATCGTAGGCGTAGAAAGATTTTGAAACAGAACATTTCTAGGTCGTTGTGATATCCATAATTATTTCTAAAGCTGTGGATCCCTAGAACTTGGGCTCAATGTACAAAACCACTAACAAAAGTTTTCACTTCAATCTGATGGATTTCAACAGAGGTCGGCAGAGAGAAAAGGTCGGTCAATCTTGAGAAATAGCAAGTTTTCATCGTTGGAAACCACCCCTAAAACGTTTATTATGTTCGGACATGAACCCGAGATAAATAATTTAGCTAAAAGCAAATTTTATAGAAATCTTTACTGTCGATAGGTTCGACCTATCGACCTATCGACAGTAAAGAGTTCTATAAAATTTGCTTGTATGTATTAGTAAAAATCCTATCTAGGATTTTTACTAATACATCGTGAATAGTATCAGGCGTTACTTTGCAGAAATCCATGCTAGTAATTTATGTTAAAACTACTTTGCAACAATCCGCCACCAACAAATATCTTCTTCTTCTTATCCGTATCGCCTTGTCAGAGCGGTCGTGGTCGTCATATAGTGTTGTTGGTTTCAGCAGATGTTATGCGCCTTACGATATCTCGCCAGTTGCACCAACAAATATATATGATGGTATATACTTGTTTGCATTTTTTTAAATGCTAGTAATTAGAGTAGAAAACGAGCGTGCAGGGTACCTGGTGTTAAGTAGTCAATGCAGCCCATGGACACCCACATTCAACCTCAAACAAGCCTGAAGAGGTTAGATGCAAATGCGTTGCCACTCCTGAGGACTAAGATAGTCGCCTCACTTGTAAGCGCATCGGCATCCACACCTCTCCAACCGAAACACATATACTACTTCACGGCGGATTATGCGCGTGGCGGTGGAGTATAATAAAAATGATGGTATAAATTTTTACTCTCTTCACTTTTTATTATATGGGAGGGAGGTCGTAGTGCGTGCCATGAAGTAAATACCATCATACATATTTGTTGGTGGCGGATTTTCCAAAGTAGTTTTAATATAACTTAATAATAATTCATAATCAACTCATAACTGTCAGACATCTATGTATGGGTCTCTTCTCAGGGTGAGATAGATTAGACAGGCACTACACACACTGATTTACACTAGATTGGTAGACTTCACACACCGACACAACTTTATAGAGAAACGTCTGGCGTGCAGATTTCGTCACGATTTTCCTTCAGCATAAAGCAAATGTTATTTTAAGATAAGTAATTATCATCAAGAGTTCCGTTAATCCTTTATGGGCTATGAAAGAACTCATTCTCTAATCTTTTCGTTTAAACAAGTAAATTTTATGCATTTTATCCGATGTTAAGTAAACTTAGGCGTCAGAAACTTAAACCTTTAAAAGAGCAATTCTTGTATATATATGTAGTACCTGGATGACCGTGCTTGCTCGGTTTTTTTAAACCGGGCCTGGTAAAACGACGTCTTCTAAAAATGAATCCTAGCTAGATCGATTTAGTAGTGTTAGAGCGAGACAGCAGATAATCATGCCCCTATAGATTTCTACAGCATAGAGCGTATAAGTATATTACACTCTGTGGATATCAATTACAAATTATAATCAGAAATAATAATTTAAATTCCCAATGATCGAAATTATTCCTTGAATTTGATACATCAATGGACTTCGGTGAAATATCGTAGCCAATTTTGTCGACAACAATTACCACATCACTCACACAGGGATAGTGAATTACGATCCAATTTCGACCATTAGGCGACAACTAGTTATGATAAAATCACGGGTGATAAAACATTTTGAGTGCGTTGGTTGCAATGAGAACTTGAAAGCGATGCTGGCGACTCCTTGGGTCGCGACAGCCCAAATATCGGTAAATTAATACATTAACAAGGCTAAATTAAAAATACGAAAAACTACAATTACACGAATAAACGCACATTCGTTTTTTGGCCACTTGGTATAATTTTGTATTGGACTATCGTCATCGACCGATTACTGAAATGAAATAAAATATTTATTTTATATAGGCATATGCTCTCGTAAGCCCCGCCCGGCCCCTTACAAATTGTCAAATACATATATATAATACATTTTTTTAATTCTACCTACTGTCCTACTGTTGGGCACGGCACAGTTGCGCCGTAGGCCAAGTGCGTGTTGGTAAACTTCACACGTCTTTCAGAACTATATAGAGAACTCTCAGACATGCAGGTTTCCTAACGATGTTTTCCTTCACTGTTAAAGTGCGACCCGTGTGGTATAATGGTCACCATGCTGGTCTGCCATGCAATGGGTTCCGGGTTCAAACGAGGGTGATACATCGATCTAGCTAGGTTACATTTTCCGAAAATGCCTTTTATCCGGTATTTTCAGGCAAGTAAAACTGCTAAAATGTCATTAAAAACCGAGCAAGCTCGGTCATCCGGCTACTGTTATGATTTGATTGACAGTTCATTCATAAAATAGGCTTGGTAGTTTAAGAGCTGGAACATGCGATGCGATGGAACATGCGTAATTACTTACATAGACTGTTAAATACTCTTTCTTTTGGCCATTTGAAACTTCGGCAAAGTACGGCAAAACCGTATTCGGTTAAAAAAAACTGGGTATAATAGCAATCAGTATCTACCTAGTTAGGAGTAATAATTATTTGATAAGCAGTTCATGAATCTGACCTCATGGTATAATAGGATTCAATACAACAGCAACATACAGTGATTTATAAACATCGTAACTATTCGTATGTTTCCAAATAACAAACTTACGCTTTGCTTATCTGTCTATTTAATCCCCCTTTATTAAGTAATAACTATTAGCATTGAGTTAGCTGTGCCATCTAGTTTTCGTAACGTGCAGATGAGAGAGATCGGAACATTGTTTCCGCCCTTCTCTTGTAGTAATGCTGAGAAGAAGTGGACCTATAAAAGTGAGAAAACGAGATTCAGCAGGGATTTTTTCTTGATGTCGCGCTCACGGATACAACTCAAGGAAACACATAGTTTCGACTTTGAAGCGTGTCTTGTGGCTTTAATAGTGTAAAGTATTGCAGCCTTATTCATAAACGTCACTTAAGCACAGATTAGCTAAAATCTGTTTTGTCTCTTTCTAGCAATATCATGTGTGAAGTGTCTAGAAAGAGACAAAACAGTACTTAGCTAATCTGTGCTTAAGTCACGTTTATGAATAAGTGTTAAGTAAATAGGGTTTATAATTTAACTGTATCGTTACAAGAGGTGGTTAATTGTTAACGTATATGTTTTAGTCACGTCTACTACTGTAGTGGACTGAAAGGGTCAACGTATTGGCCTTTACATTAATAACGCTTTACACGGTCATAGCCCCACACTAAGATCCCCTGTCATGTATACCTCAGAGAGAAACAAACACTCTGACCCAGAACAAAAATCTACATTCAACGTTTAGTTATTTGCTTGGTCAGCAATAAAAACCGGAATCTTAGGATACGGTTCTTACTAATGGTTGGCATTGGGAACCAGATTTAATATACAGAGGGGCCGGTTATAATAGACCACTGGTCACAGTGACTATAGGGTTTTAAACCCAACCCTCAACACGACATAAAATAACCATATCAATGCAACCATACCATGTGAATATCATTTCAACCACATCTTGGCTGTTTCAGCTTGAAGAGGTAACATACACATTATTTTATTTATTCTTTATTAAACCAAACAAAGTGGTACAAAAGCCGCTTTTGTACCACTATGTTTGGTTTGTACCACTTAATGCTAGGTAGCATTCTTTTCCAGCCAACCTTTAGGATGTGCAGAAAATTATAAAGCGGTTTACACTAAAAAAAAAAGATATGAGAATATAGAGAAAGAGCTATATATAATATATAATACAAAAATTACAATATACTATAATTATGTACGACCTGTGAATAAAATAAAAAATAAACGTATTATATATACACATTATCATTCTTCAATATTTTCTGTTTCTATACCGCGTTGGTATGGTATGTATATATGGTATGTATATATAATACATACCCAACGCGGACGAAGTGCCAGGCGAAGCCAGGTTCACAACATATAGAATTGCAGTAATTTGTTACGAAAATGTTTACATAACATCTTGTTCTATTACGATTATATAATATTAATTAATTTTAACCAATCAAGGATCCAGTGATAGGATCAATGTGGAAGTGTAGAGTGTCTTTTCAATTTGTTCCTCAAAGTGATTATAATTGTAATGAGATGTAAGATATAATTTTAAATTAATTACGCTTTCGTAGAGTGTAGAGACCCGTGTATTTATTTCCCTACGTGGTGAAAAATCAATATATGTGGTCCATTTTTTTTCCGTCCGTCCGTCCATCCGGTATAGTCTTATATGTTGGTAATATTGTAGTTAACAGATCCTTTTACTCTACCTACGATTTTATAATTTAATTTTAGTGGTAAGTCTCTTAAAACTAAAATTAAATTATAAAATGATAGCTTAACGATAACATTCCAGCCTCTCGCTAGGGAGGTCCGGAGTTCGAATCCCAGGGTCGCATTTTTGATTCTTGGAATGGATGCGCGTATTAGAAATTAATTATCATGCGCTTTAACGGTGATGGAAAACATCGTGAGGAAACCTACATGCATGAGTGTCCTTCATAAAGTTCTCAAAGGTGTGTGAAGTCTACCAACACCCACTTGGCCAGCGCGGTGGACTATGGCCTAAACCTTCTCATTCTGAGAGGAGACCAGTGCCCAGCAGTGGAACAGTAAGTTGACGATGAGTCCCTTAGTATGGATGTTCTGTTAAAATCTATTCAGTTGTTGCTTAACTCCTCTAAACCGATGACACGCATAGCAAAATTATATTTTGTTTAGCCAGGTATTTAAACATTTGTTCATATTTTTATCAAATGGCCTTCAATGTTTTTTATCAATTTTGATATGCGCA
>DWKO01000033.1:0-12679 GCA_018249515.1 Euriphellus phraxanor
GGAGTCATCCTGAAGTAGAAAACAAACAGATGAAGGTTAAGGGCACTAAGGACAAATCTTCGGAACACCACTACATTAGAAATAATTATGCGAAACGGAAATGTAAATATATTAGTGTAATTTAATTTCGTGAGCGCGGCGCGTGCGACATGTAAATCGTGACGTCACGTGAAGGAGCAAACGGCGGGTACGAAGAAAACGGGAGTGATTCATTCGTCAAAACGCGCCCGTGAAGTGCGCGGGCGCATACTGATGCAGCCACACTCGCGCCCTCCATGCATACCTAATCGTTTCACTGAGAATCATGATGGCTGACTGGCAAAAAATGACCACACAATTACCGCTTGACGCACCACTCGACACCTTCCAAAAGTTTCCACGGCTTACCTGCAAAGACAAAAAAAACTAGTTGTTAAACAATTCACAATTAAAATGCCACGCACTTATATTCGGATAAGTTCGACATTGAACAATGACATCTAATTTGAACAACACGAATTGATTAAACCAAACAAAACATTGCCCAACGCGGGGTAACTTAGAACCAAAATAACAGTGAGCGTGATTGTAAATAATGCAACAATTGCTTAATAGAACGAAGAACCGACACGGGTAGTGGATTGTTATGGGGCGCAATCTTTGCGTAACGTCTCGAAACTAGCGGCTATCTCACTGCAATAGTTTCATTGCGGCGTGTGACATTTACATGTGTTTCCATAATTGAATTACCGATTCGAATCGGTAGTCGAATAGGCACATCGAGACGAATCGGTAGCGGGCGAGTGGAGCGAGAGGCGAGTTTTGCAACTTGAACGGTTTAAGAATCGGTTCAAGGTGACGTTATTCTAGCTTCGAATCGATCAAATTTCAATATTCATCATTTCGTAAATACCCCACGCAGTTAGTTTTTGTTTGCGCCGTATTTTGTAGATCGCAACTACATAGTACTTCTTAATTAAAATGAATATTCAATTATCTTCGTTTTCTTCTTAATACAAACACGATGTTTCTCTGCAGCAGTCATTTAAAAGGCCTAAGCTTCGCGTTGTGAATGCAAAACAAAGACATTTTAATTAGTAAAACGTTTCATTTTATTTGTTTGGACTGGATATACAACGTCGCACCATTTACAATTAATTTCGAAAGTATTAGTGTTACTGACTTTTTATTTGTTATCTATAACATCTCGAGTAAAATATTGGACGGAATATCGTCGTCAATTTGATTTTTAAAATTTCCAAAGCATGTCCAAGTTAAAAATGGAGTTCATTAAAATCTTTCTTTAATATAATTTCTTGCGTTTCAAATACATTTGCAACATGTGGTAGGTAAGCATTTGAGTTATTACGTTTATTTAAGGGAAGGATGCAGGGAGGAAATATCGTCAGTTTCACTACTATATTAAGATCAATCAATACACGACCAATCGACGGAACCAAAAGTAAAAAAAAAAAGAAAAAGCAGTTGGCCTCTGCAGGTCGTCCCTGAAACCTACCGTTATTTTCCATGTAATCTAAAAACCGTAAAAATCTAATCTTTATGATTTTTATTTTCTAACTGTAATATCTTCAGAACGCGTTGTCCGATTTCGACATCGATTTTTAAGCCTAAAAAGTAATCTATTGCAAAAGACTTGATCGGATAAAAAAATACGAGGTATTTTGACGGAACACTTTTTGCAAATTTTTCGTAATCTATATCTCTCGAACGAATTAATGAATTTCGAAACTGTTCACGGCGATCGACGTTGCTTTTTTAAGATGAGCTGATTGGATGAATTTGGATTTAATCGGTTCACTGAACATAGAATATATTCCAAAAAACAAATTATGAGAAAACAAAATTATCATAATCAAACTGATCGAATCGGTTACAATTCTTAGGAAATTTTAATTTGGTGAAAATCTTCAGAATGCCACCAACCACGTTTCGATCGGTCAACGTGTTCAAAAGTTATGAGTTGGTTACACACCTACATACAGACACACATATATACAACCATACAAACACCATGGTGAGAATAGTCAGAATAGCTTTTTAGGACCTCAGAACGTCGAGATCTTATGACACCTCCATTTTAGATAGGGATGAAAACAAAATAAAAATTATAAGCGAGAAGTTGAACATGTCAAGTAAGTGATCATTGTCGCCCATATATACATATGCGACCAACTCCATACAGAACAGAAGTTTTACTTGAAGTCCATCCCAAGGTTGCTTCTGCCGAGGACTATGTTCGATTACCTCAAAAGAACTTAGACCCTTTGAACACTTCTGCTATAATACAAAAATGCTATTGGCATGAATGGCATACATCAAAGCCGTCCCCACATTTAAAATTAGATTATTTACAAATTTATGAAAATATAACATCAATGATTCTTAGGCATTATCTTTACAAAATAAGACAAAGAATATAATATTGTTACATTAATTGTTGTATACAACACGGTACACAATAGTTGTATACGGGGGTCAAGCGAGACTAAGCTGGGTTTTCACTATCCAATAGAATTTGATTACTCGGACCGACTCTATCATTAGCGGACGGAGAATAATGGCGCTCGACACGAGGGTCACATTATCGATATCCATCGATCATCGTGTTCTGTAGAGACATTGTAAAGTGAACACAACACTGATGAGTGTCTTCGGGATCAAGTACACGACGAGAACTTAACAACTTAAGGGTGCTTGAGAGTAACAAAAGGCCCACACGCGTCTAAATTTTTTCCCATACAGAACGAAATCATCGTTTACCGGTCTCAATGTAGGTCCAAAAGAATCTAAAAAAATATTTTCAGTGATGATCAATAACCGCAGAAAGCTTTATGAGCTAAACGACACAGCCGGTGTGTCATCGGAGCGTGGAAACCAATGTTACGTCAAGAATCGTGACAAGACATGTTGTAAAGCGCTTCGTGACATCAATGACAAAAATAATGAACTCAAAACGCTATTACCCGAAACCGATACCGATCGTAATACGTACACAGTGCCGTCCAGGCGGCGATGCGGCATGTGAACGGTGAACCCAACAACACAAAGGCTCAAAGGCTTGCATAACCCAGGAAAACATTGGATCACGAGCACGACACGACCGCCCGAACGCAATTATCGAATGGGGAATAGTTAATGTCGATAGCAAACACGCAATTAACTCCTCAAGTGGAGCTTACAATTTTGTTTAACGTTGCTGGGCGAAAGCGTACGCGGGCGATGAGCGAGCGCACCGCAGTCAATAAGTTTAAAGCCATGGCGATGTCGTTAATGAAAAAATGCTTACTCATTAATCAGCCGACCAGCCGCACTATGATCACAATCCGCGGTTCCGATTTATTACGCTCCAGATAAGAGTGATTTCTACACTGGCCGAAGAGAACCAGCATTAAATTATTTTATTGGACACAAACGACTGTAGCCAGTAACGAGACATTATTAGCGATTGATATTATCCAGTAACTATCATAAATAATAAACTTAACAGCTCGAAACAATAACGCACCAGTGGCACTGAGATATTCTATATCAAAATCTTTTGGACTAAACTGTAATCAATTTCGTAAGCGGATACGCGAAGAGGCGATGACGAATAATTTTATGTGCATCTTGCAAATTACATTCTAAACAATGTTTAGAATAGATCAGCTTCACAATAAATTATCTTTATGAAGTTCTAGTGGTGCGATCTACATTTCCAGCTACAAGTATTCTTCGGAGAATTATCGCTTCGCCTTGAGGAACACGCGACCCGTTCCCAGAAGTTAGACGTTTCACCTCTCGAAGCTGTTCGTGGCGCCGTTGAATCATGACCTGTAATAATGTTGTAGACTTGTACAGCACTGCGTTCCCGCGGCGGCGGGTGGTCGCGATAGCGCGCCCCGACCGGTGCATCTCAGCGGGAGCATTGTCTGTCTTCCCACTGATAAGATAATTACTTTGCTACCCCTCGCTCCCTATCTATGTCACCTTCGATTGAGCTAACACAGCTACGTGAAGATTAATTATTGAACATGAAACTGACATCAAAACTCGTACGATAAAAGTAATCGAGACTTTTACTTAATTATTCTGCCAGTCACTCTTTAATTTTTTGGACGCACCGATATTTTGGCGATGCGAATAATAAAAGTGAAAATCAACAGTCGATATGACGTTACCACCATATCCGGTGGCGGTGCAAGTTTCCTATCATCAAGTGGGCCACTTCGCTTTCTAGGAAGAGCCCGGCGAAATGACGGACGATCGACACGCGAACAGAATATTAACAACTAAATTATTTCATCGCTCATCGTAACATCCTTGATTAATCATCGCAATATTCACCCAAACAAGGCAACTCTTACCATGCAGATCGAGTGTTTGCACATTTCCATTTCGGTCGAGCTCTCATTGTGAACGGGGAATATTAAGCCCACGTTTGTTTATAAAGGATATGTGTCGATAACGATATTACAAACCTCGCCAGAAGCGTAAAGTGTATTGTGTCAAGGCGATTAGGCGACTTTCGAAGGTATTAATAACAGATACAGATACACGAATAGATATGTTCAGAAACTCGCATAGCCTCTAGCGTACATCAAATCGAACTTTAGAGCCAGAGGAGTGGTGCGCTATCGTGAATCCAATTTCGGGCGGTGATATTAGTGAAAATATTTCGGATGCGGAACGTTGCGCACTAGTGCTCTAGCGATGGTGTAAACGACCTCACGACGCCACCGTTTGCAGACAGCAGACAATACTTACCATCACTTGGCTAATAGAATTCATCTCACATGCGGCTCAGGCGCACCCGAGCCGTACCGTTACAAACAATGACCCTCCTATTCGATTAGCCGCCGATAAGATTGCGCAACGTAGAATTATGTATCGAAACCTTATTACCGAAACTTCACGGACAACATTCACGCCGCGTTACGAGAGGTCATTCCAATCTTGAGGACTTCGGCCGGCACCAACGAGAACTCATGTTTTGTCACATTCCTTTTCAACGCCGATGATGGGCAATAGTTTAATGCGATAGAGCGATTGACGTCGTAAAGCTCCAATCTGTAGACACCCACACTCACCCGCAAGTGGGTCACTGTCGATTTGCGAATCAAGCATCATTGTAATCGCATTACGGACCGAGGTGATCGCAACTAAACGTGGCGCCGCGAGAGCGTCCACAGCCGGGGTCAAACGTTACCGCGACATTGTTACCTGAACTTGGGGGATCGGCCCTCACCTAAAGCCCCTATTCATCGCTTCGAAACCGAGACGCATTTGAAATCGCGTGCCGGTTACCGATATTTTTTGTCAAATCGGCACAAGGCGAAATTTCGTCACGATCACAAAACGACGAATACGACATAAACGTAATAATAGTATAAACGATTCGTCGATTTTGATGGTGCTCTCGATGCATAAATCGACGATAGGTTCATCGAGTCGCATAAAAGCTTATTGGATGGCACATACGAGGCGTGCTTGTATCAGATATGATCTTCTTGTCGGTGAGATAGCCGTAACCGTAAGATGGGAGATTATATGCGATAGCAATACACTGTGTATATTTGAAACTTTGAAAGCGCATACGAGCATGGGAAATTTAAACAGCTTTGATGTTATGGCACCGTAAATTTATATGGCTCTACATTATTTTATCTAATTTTTACCGCCAAACACGTTAATATCAAACTGCTCATTGCTACTGAAACAATTGATTTAACAGAGATTACTAAAAATAAGTAGATATATTACAAGATTATATAGTAGCATCTAGAGTGGTGTCAGCAAGTGATCTTGCTGTATGTAATTGTAGGTGATGATGTACGAATCGTTGCAATTTGCGGCCTGGCTGTACGCAATTGTTCCTACCACAAACATATTACAAGAGTATATTTTATTTTAATCGACTTTAAATGGCCCGGAACTAGATATACAAGGGCGTATTAAAATCATATCTCACGAGCGTTTTCGGAATATTTGACAAATGTCTTATGGGTAAGGCAATAAGAGTCATGAGTGGGCTGTCGAAATCTCGAGTCAGAGCACATTACGCGTCCGTTGAACTTAAAAGGTTGTGACAGGGGTATTACGGTAATTACCTTAATTTGTAAACACAAAAAACGACCGTCGATTCGCCGTGCGCTAACTGAGCGAAAAATTAAATAACCGAGACAGCCTCGAGGCAGCCACCGCACATGGACTCATTTACGTTTAGGGCGCCGGTTCAAACCAATTAACACTTTCCAGATGAAACCAATCACAATGTGTGTAATGTTCCTCCTTCGCAATATTCATTCACTTTTTCTTTTCAGCCGACTGCTTCAAAAGGAAAGTGTCTAGTGAGTTTGATATTTATAAAACTGTTTCAAAGTTCGGTATGGGGCGCGTTCATGTCTTAAAATTCAAGTTTGGTGAAACAATTATAATTCAATCAATTTAGTTATATGGGATAAGATAACTGATATCGTTATAGCAGTTACGTACTCCTACTGTTTAAAAATGTTGAAGTTGAAACTTGATACCGGGTTTTGTCACTATTGTCTAAATGACATTAATGATATCTTTAGTACAAATTTTGGTACTTTTCGTTATAAGTAGGTTTAAAGCATATAGCTAGTTGCTGACAGAGCAATCAAGAGCAAATCGTGAATTGAAGGACATAATAGAAATTAGTAGGGAACTTCAGATGGATCGGTCCACTGTTTTCAAAACACCAGAATATTATATTCTATTGTAACAAAACATGGCAGCACGCAAATATTTATGAATCAACACAACGCCTTTTGAGGAAGGTCGCAGATTAACTGCTCATCGGCCAAGGATGTCGATGATGCGTAAATCAAAGCACATTAAGAGGAAATCGTTGTGTTGATGCCTCTTTGCTGACAGCCAACTTCGTTTGTACGAGCTAGCTTTAATTAACCATCACCATAAACGATCGACCATCGATCGTGACAGTCGAAATATTAATTTACAAAAGTGTAAAAATAAATTGGGATTGATTAATCGCTACTTTTTACCTGTACATACAGTACAAGTTTGGCTTATCAAATATTTTTAGATCCGCAACTATTGCAACGTACCAACGTACTTCGAGCATCCATTCTGTTGCGATTCTTTCTTAGCAGTAGGAATGCAAATACGATCTACCCTGATTTCCGAAAGGAAACTCGGACAGCAAAGCCCCTAAAAGGTCCAGTTTCACATCATGTGCTATCTGATTACCTTTAAAGCGCTTGAATGATGAGAACAAATAAGTTTCAATCTTTTGCGGCAACCGATCCGGCAATACAAGCTGTCGGTTACTGGAGAACATCTCGTCGAATCTCCCAAATAGGGTATAACTGATTACCGAGAGGGTGTCGTTAATCCGATGCCAACATGGACCCTGAAATGGTTGTAGCGTGATCAAACGTGCGATAGTATTCGATATATACCCTAACACCTGCAGTGTAGACCATTAACATAGGACTAACAGGTGTACATTAGGTGATAATTGCGTCCTCGAGTGTAGTGTAAGCGATCACCACGTTTATATAATGATCGTAGCCGTTTTCTGTGCAGTACAATATTCTAAGGATTGTATTGCTTTTTACCTATCAATCAAGGACTGGATTTGACAAATATCTAAACATGTAGTCACACCCATTTCAGAATTATGAAGACATGGAGGTGAAGCGTGGTTAAGTGAAATTACTTGTAAAAGACTTCCCAAAATAGGGTTTGTGGCACCTAACCATCTTTGCATAATGTACCAGAATCATTTGTTCTTAAATACTTTGCATAATTATTTGAAAGGACGAAAGATCATTTACTTCTTGACATAAGAAAAATGAGGATAATGCTTCATTTTACCCAGAATTTACACAGCGTCATTTCATTTCCATTGAATTACTGAATACCAAATTTCGAAGTAAGTTTAAAGAAGCCTGTCTTAAGAGATGGAAGGTGGGAGTGCTGTTGTACTTGGAGTTGATTACAGCAGCATGGCTACTTAACATACGGCGCAAACAAAGGAACATTGCTACTTCTATTACATATAAAATACTAGTATATACATGCCGTTATGTTGAACCGTGCGGAATAATACGCGTATTTATCAACGACCGATTTATTCGAGAAGCTGAATTCATGTTTCGCAAGTGCGTAATCCTTTCGCCCCTATCATATATTTCGAGCACGAGCCATCGAACCGAGATAATACATCAGATGGTAGATGCGATGAATCACTTGAAAATATGCCGAAGCAATTACGGCTACTGCTTTCTTGCGGTTAATCAAAAAGTTCGTCCGCGAACGCGAAATGGGCCACACTGATTGGCTCTTCCGCATTTACTCGTACAACGAGAGCTTAATTAAGTTGCTGGTCACAAATAAAATGAACCGCACTGATTCGTCGATAAAGAGTTACAAATAGGGTTACCTTCATACGGATTCGTCTGGACAAAACCGCACATGCGGCGATCCCTCCTTGTTTTGTCCATCTTTTAAATTTAGACAATCTTTGGACGACTGTTTTACAAGAATAGCAGGAGAAGCGTGGTCGTGCACTTTCACTTCTACTCACATCCCTATCCATTTAATATGTGTAATGCGCGTGTCTTCATGTTTCATTCCACTGCTGAAATGTCCAAACCTTTTCCAACCGCCTTCAAAAAAGAAGGTTGTTCTCCAGTCGTCTGTATTTTTTTAATGTTTATTACCTCATAACTTTTGAGTGGGTGAACGAATTGTAAGTATTTTTTTGAATGTTAGTGCTTCCCATGTGGCCCAGTTCTGACAATGGCATTCATAAGAAAATCATATAAGTCTTAAATTTGCATTAAGTATTTGCGCGACAAATTGACCAATAATTCAATATCGCGCTTGAAGTCGGTTGTTTTTTTGGTAAAATTATTAATTTCTTCTTTTTGTGGACTTTTCAATTTTGACATGGCACAAAGGATATTTTCAAAGCAGACAGTTGAACAAGATTGTGCAGGAATGTAATTATGTTTTGCGACTGCAGTGAAGATAGATGAATGGAGTTCAGTGAATCCACAAAGGCACTCAGACTGTATATTTCATTTGACAATTTTGATTCAACGTTATGAATGGAGTAAAATAGACGTCCCTGAGGGAAACAGGTTGCGACGCGACGGAAGTGGGACTTCCGGCGGCGGCGCTGGGCTGTTTCGTGAATATTCAATGCCGCTAATTAATGCCATAATTCCAGAACAGATATGGTGAGAACGGCCTAGTCAGCGTTTGCCTCCTGTCCTTGGAACTATGTCTTAATTGATTTTCTTTATGAATCAATTTCAGCTGTAGTTCTTGACCTTTGGTTTGTCTCTAGTTCAGAATTTAGTTTTTACTCGAGGAAGGATTACAGGATAGGATAGGATTTTAGGAGTCTATATATTTATATTTACGTATGTTTAACTATAGCGTCTAACTACAGATTTTGATGAGTAAAGTGTCAATCGATTCAATCGAAGACATATGATTCGTGATTCGACATCGATTCAATCGATGATCAATTCGATGACATATTTTATGACAAAATATAACAATATGGCGGATGATAGATACATCTAAAAAGTGGGGGTATCTGTATTTTTGTTTTTGCGATCGTTTCGAGAAAGATGACGAATAGAAGAGCAGACTAGAAGAGCAGAATAGAATACTAAGTCCATAAATATAAATTATAGTACCCACAAAGTTAAAATATACCAAGTGAAAATATATATATATTACAAATTAAATTAATTATTGCTCCCGGAAATAATTTTCCGAGATTTAGTATATTTAGTCTTGTCACAACATAATTATGATAGGAGTAATTTGCAACCAAAATTAGAACAAAGTTGGAACTTATCTTCTTAACTTACATTCTCTGTATGTGAGATACTCATGTTCATGATTTTATCATCGTCTTTAATATATCGTTTTGTCGTTAATTTATCATCTACGTTTAACTAGTTCTGCAACACACGATGACCTTTACAAACCTTTGACCCGTGTCCAGTGAAAAAGTGTTCTCACGGACCGTCCACACGAGGAGCCCTTATTGTTCCGCGCTGGTGCCTTTCTCCGGCTCCTGATCGCCCCGACGATTTAAACGCGGCCTCCACTTTAGCCATTGAAAATTAACGCGAGACGCCAGTTTCCCGATTAACTTCCAAGTCGGCAGTTAAACAAAACCAACATAAATCCACCTGATGGCCTTTGAATTATGTAGCAGCCGAGTGATAACGGAATCGCATCGGTAAATGGAACAATGGCTCCCGCTCGCCGCCTTGCGATAACGTACTGCTAATATTTAATCTCGATTACTCTTCGAGTGTCTGATCCAAGCAGTCAACAACCTCGCAAAGAAAGAATAATGATGTATTCGCGAAACATCACCTTACCGTGAACGCCCATGAAACACTTTTTGTTCGCGTGGAACAAAGACGCACCGGGCGGTGCTTTCATGGAACCTTTGACACTGCTCGGAACAAGGGAAGTGCGATACGGGTAGATGTTTATCTGGCAACATTATGTCAGTGTCGCGGGGAAAGCGTTCGGCGAATGAAAAAGGAAAGTGCGGCAGGTGCATCGAGGTGAGCCCTTGGTCGGGGTGAGGGGGGCGCGACTCGGAATGCGACTATTATTAGAGGAGCCGGCGCCGGCGCATGCCACCGACCGACACAGGGTGCCCTCTTTGAATAACTCGTGTCAGCTCGTCTCATTAATTTTACATAGAAATAGCCGCCATTAACACCTTCGCAAAACCACTGTTAATAAATATTGGAATATATTTCGTTACCTTCGTATGAATATGCAGAATCTATATCCCTTATTACTAAATGAAGATAATTTGCAGTTCGTTCACCTGGTCGATTGGCTTCTCAACTAGAATTCTGTACTAAATAACATGTTGGATCAAAATTGTTAATCCTTCTCAATAGTCAATCTATATAGAGGCATTGTAAGTCATAACAAAAGCTACTTTCTGCACAATCCAATCCATCAGTTGAATTCTAAGCTCGTTTCCTGATCCCGACGGCGTTGGCCCGTTCACATCCTATAGCTCTCGTGTTATCGGGCAGAGCAGCTTACATCTCGAGGCGCGCCGGCGCCGCGGCGTCCATTGTTAGACCCGGTCATGCTTGTTCCGCCCCGGGCATGCAATAACCCGCGGTGGAACGCCCGATAGCCAACTCCATTCCAATACACAATATTAAGAGCATTTAATAATCCGTAACAATTTAGAGTGGGCTCGTGATCGAGCTTTCAATTTCTAAAAACAATATTAACGCGCGGCGATAACACGGAGATATCTCTAAAGCGTTTTGAAGAACAGATTCTCAAAAACGTAATCCGCTAAAAGGCTTAGCGTTTCAACATAACTTTTTAGAGATAAAGAGCTTTCTGAGAACCGTGGGGACAGAACGAGGTAGCCACATCTATCTTATTGTTGTTGCTTGAAAGCTTCGAAAGCGAATGCGACGACGGTATCAAACAGACATTGATCATGTCCGTCAGAGGCGATAGCATCTATAAATATAAATTGCCGCCAGCCGGCGAAATGTATTAAATATAGACTAGTAGTTTCTTTTCTGTGGCGGCGATACGTCTAGGTTTCATTTCTGGTTTGCTTGTCGCTTATAACTTTCCATTTATGATATATCTTGTGACACTGCACGCTTCGCTGTGCACACTTCTCATGATCCCTGAATAAGGGCGTCGATTTAATCCTAGGATCGTCACACCTTCAGCGTGTTGTTACCATTGTAGGTTTACTGCAGTCTCTTCGGCTTTCTTCTATTACTAAGCATGCTGCAATCCCACCTTTTCTTCAATACCAAAAGCTGGTAGTGCAATACAAACAAAGCAGTCATGTCAGTTAAGAAATGCCGATGCTTTATGCCGATGGCGTAAATGAGGGAGGTGTGTGTGTCTATTTAAATATAACACACACACACCATCGGCATAAAGTTCCGTAATAATTATCAGAATTTAGCATTCCGTATGTGTTTTAACACCACGCATACGCGAAGGTAGTGAAATTGGAACTTACGATACGACGCGTATTCATATTCTAATTAGCATTCAGCATGTGGGTACAGTTGCAACAAAGTTGCAGTTAAAGTAGCGCTGTACTGCAATGTAAATGCGTGAAAGGGCATGGTTAGTTGTTACATCTCGATTGGGCGAAACTGTTTTCCAGATGTTTATAAGATGTTTATAATATGAGCAAGTAGCACCTCCACAACTTAAAGTTTTCTTGGGATTGTCAGAGATACGACAAAACGGGTCTTTTTCGAATAGGTACAATATCAACCAACGCCATGAATGGCCCCATGTCGTCGTAAACACTAGAGGCAGTAAGAGCAGTCAAACTTTCCAAGGACCTTACGCCTGGCACTTTGCTATGATTTCAGTGCGTTACTCAGGAGATCTCGGAGTCTTCAATAACCAGCGAAGTAGATCACCGAAAGGTATTTTGAGGGAGGAATCCCACATAACCCGGTATCTTTCCCATGATTTCAGGTACTATTATACATACCACCACCAACACATGTTTCACTCCAAAAGCACCATCAGAGTAGGTTGACTCTGCGACGGCTAATCGCTGAATCAGCAAGTAATTCAACATAACTTAGTACAATGGATTTCCGCAAAGTAAAAAGACACTATTAACTATTCTATCATATTGCAACAA